>JAZHYW010025739.1:0-26192 GCA_037355805.1 Ixodes ricinus | reverse complement strand
TAACCAGCCACTGGGTGCTCCGAACCACAAACAACAACCTGCCAAATGCAAAAAAAAAAAATAGAGGTTTTTAAAAATATATTTACATATATTTTTTTTTTTTTCATTTTCAAGTTTGGGGTTTTCCTTGTCCGGAGAATGTTTTCCGCTAATTCCATGCCAAACAAGAACACTCTTTCACGGGACGATTGATGCCCCTGCATTCTTTACTTTTTTTGGTTCAGCAGTTTTGGCGAGATAAAACCTAAAACGATTTTTAGTGAAAATCGTGTCTTTCTTGGCGTACAAAACAATTTCCTCCCCGATAGGCATCTTTTTTCTAAAAGACGAACTTGCTGCCGAAAAAACATTCGATGAAGCACTTCATAGTGTAAATTACTAATTCACTCTACGGTCGCGCAAGTTTATGGGCCGCCTTGGCAAAACATGTAGATCCGGATCGACCCGCGGATATCCGCATCCGATCCGCATCCACAGCCGCTGGTATCCGTTCTGCAATTCACCAAATCTGATTCAGTTTTATCCGCATCCGCCAGTTTTATCCGTGTTTATTCCACGGATATGCAGGAGTCTATTCATAGATGATCCGCGGACATAAAATTACTTAGAACTAAAACATGCCAGTTTTAATTATTTATTTACCTTAAAACGGAGTTAAAGCAGAACAGTGGTGGTCTATTCGTACATATATCTTTCAAGCGAATCAACCTTAACATGTATATAGTTGAAGGGCAATATATATAAATAAAAAATAAACAACAACAACAAATTTCATTGTGTGTACGTTTAGGAGAGCCGAAAGTTAGTCAGCCCCAGCGAACGTCTGCTGCCTCTTCTCTAGACGACAAGTTTACCCAGTGAGGTACCACTGCTACCCTGGGGTCTTTAACGTGCACCACACACTATAGAAATACACGATCGCGAGCCGGTACGATAATCAATCAGATAAAAAAACTAGCAAGGCTGGGAATGGAACCCAAGATCCCTGGGCACTGCAGCGCGAGCTTTAGCTCCAGGTGCTCCGAGCTGAGATGCATTAACACACTCGCTTACCGATCTCCCAAATTTTTAAAGCACTGCAGGGGAATGCGAAATGTTTCTGTTGTTCACGAGTGTGAGACTCCATAGCGTCCATTCTAGCAAAAAAAAAAAAACTGCGCGGGTTATCTATATTTCGTTTCACCTTCCGTCCAGACGCAGCGGATGCTACGAGGGAACGGGACCAATCAAGCAGCGTCAAAAGTGCAAGTCACTAGGCTTGTTCTGTTTATGATTGGTTCAGCGATGACAGAACACACACAGAAACATTACGAACACCATGAGGGTGCCCTTTTGACGCTGTCTGATTCGTCATATAATCTCGTAGCATCGGCTGCGTCTGGACGGAAGGTGAAACGAAGTATAGTCAACGTTAAAGGACTGGTTGAAAGAGCGCCCATCGCACTCCATAGCGCTATCTATAGCCGTCAGACGCAAAGCCCGCAATAATGCTGTTAGACAAATATGCTCCCTATTGCCTTATCATCATCCTGCGGGTTTCCGCCAGCGTTGTCATCTGCGTAAAGGCAGCTCTCTCCCAAAACAATTTGCGCTGCACAGATACCCACTTCTATCAGAAATTCCGCGTGTCTCGGGAAAAAAAATTGTAGAGCCCATCCACTTCACATGAAGATGGAAGAACAGCGAAGCTGCTATCTTTACGACATCTATAGGATTTACATATGATTTTATTGAAGACACGTACACGACTTTGTTGTTAAATTGTCTTTAGTTCATTCTTAGGGTCTAAAGTGAACATTGCCTTATGGTCACTTTTGGGCGAAGTTCTATACCCAGTTTCTCGAGGCACACCTCGAGGACAGTTTTTTTTCGATTGAGCCGAAGTCTTTTATCCGCATCGCGAAAGCGGAAGAAAAGGAGGTTAGATCGGCGCGTTCTGGCCTCAGCCTCGTCACAGCGCACTCTTAGTTGAGATAAGCCGGTGACAGTAGATGATTATAACAAGGGATCAGGTCCTCACCACCTAATAATGCCAAGAAACGCTGACTCACGCAAGTTGCCCCCTCTTTTTATTTATACTTGCCACGACCAAACGGAACGAAGAGTTTTTTGTTAACATCCACGGACGCATTTTCCCCCCAGATCCTAGCACATAACAAGTTCGCTGTAAAAACAATCAAAAATGATTGTCTCACACTCCTAAAATGCCTACACAAGTATGCATGCCAAATTATGCATATCGAGAACACATTAAAACAAAATAAAATAGCTTCCATATTTCGCTATTAAAAAAAAAGTTCCTAAAAGACGTCTTTTGAAACTAACACGCTAGTTTTTTTTTGTTTTTTAAACGAGTGTCACCCGTCTGTTTTTGGAAGGTTGTTCAGTACATGAGAAGAAGGCAGCCATTGAGAACAGTGGGTCATATCTAGCGTGACAATCGATAGCATGGAGTGCCCTGAAGTATTCCCCGAACCTGCACTATCAGACCCTCCTGTATAGTTACGGTTACACTCAAACGCACGGTGATGACGTCACACTGATGCGCGGCGCAGCTACCGAAATGGCGGATGATCAGGGGCTTCACTTTATGCACATCTAGTTTCTACTCATGCGTATTGTGCCCCCACCTGGTGTGGGAAGACACGGTCTTGTTTGTAAACAGAGTGCTTAGTCTCTATAGAATGGGAACGTACCTTTTTTTTCTTCGTTCATACATTTTACGCAGATGGCCGGCAATGCCGTGACGTGGTGACTTTCGCGCTATATAGGGTGGTTCAAGTCACCAGGCTCGACCTAAAATGGACCGTAAAAATCGACGCCTGCACGTAGCCATCTAAACTTTTTGTCAAAGGTGTATTTCACAGGTTGGTTTTTTCTTGTAAAATTACAAAGCGTAGCTCCTTTTTAGTAAAAAAATGAGCCAAGACTCTTGCCAGGGTCTACGGAGGGCGGCGACCCAGACGACCAAGTCCAGTAGCGGGGTGTGTTTGGCGTTCGTATTGATAGATGGCGTCGGGAGCAGCGTCTGAAGATTCAGCCGACCAGCGAAAGAAAGCACATGACACGCAGACGAAATCCGTTGGCAGCAAAAGCGCCGCCGTTATGCAGACGCGTTTTTTTACTTAAGTTTTTTTTATTGTTCGCATTTATTTTTAGCCGAAGGTACATTTCAAAAAGATTATATTCATTTTAATAAACCACGGTGGTCGCGAGCCGTCGCGATAAGGAGGTAGCGCCATCTATCAATACGAACGCCAAACACACCCCGCTACTGGAACCCTGTCGTCTGCGTTGCTGCCCGCCGTAGACCCTGGCAAGTTTCTTGGCCTTATTTTTTACAGAAAGAGAGCTACGCTTTGTAATTTTACAAGAAAAAAGCGACCTGTGAAATACACCTTTGACGAAAAGTTTAGATGGCTACGTGCAGGCGTCGATTTTTACGGTCCATTTTAGATCGAGCCTGGTGACGTGAGCCACAATATATTTATCGAAAAAAATTCCTCGCTAGGCTTACTGAAATTAATTTTTTCACGCTCAAATTAACGAAAAAATTCTCCGCTAAACACAGCAAGAAAATATGCATATATTCCCGCAAAATTTAGCGGAAAAAATGTGCCGCGTCACGTTATGGTGCCCCGTGACGCGCCACAGTGTCACGTGATGTCACTGCGTCACGTGACATGCCAGTGTCGTATCAATGCTGTCCGTCAAATAGTATAGCGGTGGGCGAGTCCGCTACACTTCAAAAATACCCTAGTGTGACTGTGTGCTGCGTCTTGTCTTCCGCGCGCAGTTTATCTGCACGACACGCGGCGAGGAACCTGAAAGGTTATTTCCCCTCAATCTCTCGGATTTAATGAGCGATCTGACGCTGTCCGCGTTCGATGCCCGGAAAGCGTCTCCGACCCGAGGGTCATAGGGTCCCATTCCACCCGTGCATCGAAGGTGACCCAAAAGTGGCGAGAAATGACGTCAGAGATAGCCGGAGGAGTGTCAGGCTGTCGGATGCCGCGATCCTGGCGGTTGGTCGTAGAAATGCTGGCGAAAAGCACGAGGCGAACGCGAGTGTCGCTGTCGTCGGCGTCCCAACTTTTTTCTGCGAGGTTCCAGAAACTGCCACACCGGAGAGCGACCTGCAGCAGAACAGGCGTCTGCTACTTCCACCACCGCTGTTGGGACGCCGCCGGGATCGCGGCCGGCGACAGCCAGACAGCTCTATGACGTCATCAGGCGGAAAATCGAGGGACCGCCTTTTGGACGCGGTATTCACACACCAGTCGGAGACGACGCGTTCCAGGCCCCATAGACACACGTTGAAAGCGGGAAACCTCGGTCTGTTGTTAGCTTTCAGTGTTTATCGATTCTTCTAAGGTTATAAAAATATAAAAACTTCCAATACAAAAAAAAAAAACTGGAGAGAACTGAGATTGATGGCGATTCATGTCATCGCTAGACATCCATAGAATCGTCGCGCGGTTATATACACTTTTCTTTCGGTGTACATTGAAACGCCTCGGAAATGTATCTGATGGCGGATAATGTAAATATTGACACCGCGAGCGCCATTCCCTAGGGCTCGTGAAGATATTACGAACTGTTTACATTTGGCGAGTCGTCTGCTTTGCCGAGTCGTTCGAGCTCGGTGCAGGGAGCTGACTGAAAAATACTTCGAAAAAGCCCTCCGAGAGGCTCGTGTTTTATATATTTTATACTGAGGAACCAAGAGTCATATCGGGAGAAGTTTTCTACAGAAAATGACGAAAAAACGAAGTGCCGTCAGTTAAAAGAAGGCTTTAAAGGTGTCGAAGGTATGCCTACTAATTTAATATTGAGTTTATTAAAGATTATCGGAGTAATTGGCTGTCATTTTATGAGCTAGAGCAAAACGTATTCAAAATTGTTTGTGCGTCGGTGTGTAGAGTCGTGGGTGATTTGAGGCCGAATTGAGCGCGTGGCTTCGAATGATAGGAGACGTTAGGCGCCGATCTAAGAGAACAACGCAGAGCAATGATGAGATTACGGTGCGACAGACCATCACTTCCGCCAACACCACCTGAAATAATCAAAGCCTGTTCACTAATATTGCGGCGTCATCACAGTGAAACCAAGTGCAGGCAGATGTTGGACGTGAGCACGGCGTCAGCGGACGGCTGGACCTCGTGGTCAGTCAGTAATTGGAAGGACGTTCGGTATTGGGCACGTGTGCAATTGCTGAGTTAGGCCAATTGAAGTGCGATCACTTTGAGAGGAGGTCGAGAAGGCAGTTCACAGGCTTCGATCATTCAACACACCTTGTCACACCCATAGAGTTATTATAATGTACGCTAGAGGTTCAGCTGGCGCTAAAGTGTGCTGTCACAAATGGAAGCACACTCTAAAAAAATGCCTTCGCGTCTACTTATCTGCAAAACACTCGAAGAGCCAATCTCTGCGATCTACGAAATCAGTTCAGCGAACAAGGAGGGGGAACGTCTGTTTAGACTCCAAGATTAAGTCTGCGTTGTGGTATTATACGCAATGCAAACGTGACGCTTTGCACTGCGTAATGCCACAGCGCGGACTTTATTTTTAGAGCCCCTAGACGGATGTTCCGCCTCATCATTCGCTCAGCAGATTTCGTAGATCGCAGAAATTGGCTCTTCGAGTGTTTTGCGGGTAAGTAGATGCGCAGGCATTTCTTAGAGTGAAGATAGCACCCAGTCGAAAAATGACGTTAGGGATTACATTTCTATGAGAATATATGAGTGCATTTTCTCCCTGCGCTCGATTATAAGTGAAAATATCCCAAATTATACGTATGTACTAGGTAGCTTGGAACAATTCTCAGTCACGATGACAAAACAATTAGTCAGCTACGACGTTTTTTCTTTCAAATTCATTGCATTAAAAATGGTGCTAAAACGGCTTCGTACATGTTTTTATGTGCACTGTGGGACACTGCTAGCGCGAACACGACGTCGGCGCTTTTCAGCATGAGGGATATACGTGCCAAACGAACAAAGGACATCTGGAAAACCAAGAGATACGGCAAGAACTACGCAGTAACACTGAATCAGTAACTCCCTGTGCATGTACGATCATAATAAATTGAAGGCCACGTAGTATAGTCCAATTTTCAATAAGTAAGTACCGCTTTATTCTTTCTGCTCTGTGCGAAGATGCTTGTTCTACGTTCAAAATATCACCTGCACGCTCCGGAAATCTTTGAGAACAAGTGCCTGATCGTAAGCTGCCCGGCATAAAAGTAATACATAGTAAAAAAGACACCTTTCATAGGCCACGTACTTTATTCTCTTACGTTTGAAATGTGTTTTCAACCGCTTGTAAAGATGCAAGACGGGGTCATTTTCATATAGTGCACCGGACTGCGCATATGAGCAATATAAAAGCGTCACCGAAGCTGAGCCTGCGAACACAGCTCTATATTCCTTCAGTTGTTATTCCGCTTAGAATCGTCACTTGTTTTACACACCTGCCGTCGAACAGACGTTTGGGCGTGAACTATATCGAAGTTAGGACATCGCTAAGCTGATGAATAAAAATGCGCTAAGCTAAAGCTAATTACACATTTTACAATGTTATCAAATGTACATACCGGGGTTTAAATTACTAGTGTTGTCCATGACCAGATTAGAATATATCGTGAGTCGACCCTGTACCGTCTGCGCGCGATCGTCGTCGTCCATGTCCGTCAGTGGGTTCTGGCATGCGTCTAAGCAGCACCTCTACACTATTTCCTCTCTGAGCTTTTTAGTGGATGTTTGTTCCTAGGTGCTTCATTCTGCTAAACAACATCGCCACTTTCCATTAAAGATAAACAGCTGCTTTTTGCAGGTGTCATTGCCGATGCTCTTCTGCACGCTTACGAATTTCACGCCAGCCTCACAGTTCCTTCGCAACACCAAAATCTCAGCATAATGGCGCTTTTTAAAGTTGATGCCCGGAATCTTGTACCCAGGCCACATGTGGATTCTGTTTTCGTCACCCCTCGTGACATGCCTGATCAGAGCTCAGATGCCGAGCACACATAATATCGGTGCAAAGCATCACTGCATATTTGAGCATTCTGAAAATCGAGCACAGAAAATGAAATGCACCGGTAAAGCCAAAACCCAGGAGAAGATGGAACGTTCCGTAAACGTTTGCTCCTCATCACCTCATCTTCTGAATGGCCACAATGATGGTCAGAAAAAGCATTCAAGTCCAGCGCGGACTTACGCGCCTTGATGGCTTCAAGCTCTGCAATGCAGATGTGGCCACCGGCCAACGCAGGAAGCCCCTTTCAGGCTCAGAGAATATATTTAGGGACATGGCGAAGATGCAACTTGTCTGTTCGGGAGCTTAGGCACAAAGATCTGTGGCCTCAGACGATTCAGCCGCGATTCTATGGCTCCACGAAACGCCGGCGTTGACCACGTTGCAGACGATATTTTTCCCTGCAGGAGGCTTTCCGGGATGCTTGAGGTGCCATACCAGAAATCCCAGTTCTAAAACCGAGAAACAATTACTAGATATCCATGACCAGATTAGAAATTGTGAGTCGGCCCCGTACCGTCTGCGCGCGTCATCGTCGTCGTCATCCGTGGGTTCTGGCACGCGCCTAAGCAGCACCGCTTACAATACTATTCGGTACGACCCAAATAACAAAAGTGTTCTCATCGTTATTCTCCGGCGAAGACAGCATGCACACGCGTTTTCCCATATAAATGCAAAGCAGCACCGCAAACGTAGATTGGTTGTCGTCTGCTTCAATTTGCCTCCCGGAAGTCGCATAGACACTATCGCCAGTTGAAACTCTAGCGTACATTATAACAACTCTATGGTCACATCTCGAAAAAAATAAAACGTTTGCGAATTATTTATTTGCTGCGCGAAGAAGTTCTTACAAAATTTGGTTGTCGAAGGAAGGCTGGCGTTGGTGTTTGCAATGTGCACGTCTTGATAAGATAACAGAGTTAATCTAAGATGCATTATGAACGTTCCGCGAGGAGCCGGACATTTTTTCACTACGGTTCTTGATGTGGACACCAGTTTAGCGGGCGGCATATCAGCGCCTTTTCGATATTCTTTTCAACACCCTGCAATATTAATATCGCCTAGGTCCTGGAATAATCAAAGACCAGGAACAGCCTCCCCCTACCTCCACGCAACGTCATCACATTCGGATGGTGCCGAATTAATCAATTGGACCCGAACTCGATGCCGAGCGTCCTTCGACGCGTTGATTGGACACTCAGGTTCAGCCGAACGCTGACGCGACATTCGTATCCAGCCTGCGCCTGCGCACGATCTCTCTGCTGATGAAGTCTGCTATGTAGCGCACGGGTTTTGGTCCCTCAAAGCTGCGTTGGCCTGGAGGACAAACTTTGCAGAGTCTAGGCTGATCTCGGCACTAGCGGGGTTACCTTTCGATTCGGTCTTCGGAGATTTGATCAGCTCATGCCGCTGCCTTGTTGGCAGGTGAGCGATGATAAGATCCTGGGGGCTCGGCACGTCCCGCGTTTTATACGAAGAGCAAGTCGTCTGCTTTTTGCGCAGGGGGGGGGGGTGAGCGTCAGAACGACGCCGAGTTCTGATTGGCTTTGATTGGAAGGATAGAGGGTAGATCTCAACGCTAGGTGCCTTGATGTCTACCCCCTATTTTTTTCAATCAGCCAATAAAGGCTCGGCGTTCTGATATCATCGCAACCCGTTGTGCAAGAAGCAGTCGGACTTGCACTCCGCATAGGCTGATCTATGACCATGCGGAATGCAAGTTCGTCTACCGCTGTATGCGCAGGAGGTTACGGTGACGTCGGAACGCCGAGTTTTAATTGGCTCTTATTGGACAGATAGTGGGTAGACCTGAAGGCAGCTAGCATTGTGCTCTACCCACTATCCTTCCAGTCAGAGCCAATCAGAGCTGGGTGTTCTGAGGTCACCAAAACCCCTGCGGAAGGAGCAGACGAACTTGCGCTCTGCGTAGACATCTCCAGACGAAGCAGAAATAGATGACATGTTTTTGATGACTGAGCTGTTCATTGGACAAAAAACAGTGTTCGACAAAATAAAAAAAGAACGACAAAAAAAAAACTTCGTTCTCGCCAGTTACCTTGCCACTTTATCATTAAACTGGCCTGGTCGTCGGAAACAGAAAGCGGTCCACGGGCGGGCCCGAACCACAGAGACTGGGCCAGGCCTGGTCGGGCTCTGAAATATCAAACCGTGCAGACCTCCAGCGCACACTCCAGGCTCACGAGTTTCAAAAGCGTTATAGGATCTAGGAAACTCGAACGTAAAGGGGGGGGGCGAACTGAAAGGCTTTCCTGCTGCTTTCATCCCGTCTGGGACTATAACAGGAGTAAAGCATGCTGGTTAGTAAACTCTCAAACATTGACGCAAACATCGATCGTTTCAATTGGCCTAGTGCGCGCTGCCATCTAGGCCTGGTGGGCTGTGGAACGCTTACGGGGTATTCGCACTAACTCTATGCTGCGGAATATCAAACGCCGCGCGCCAATCTGTGGCCCAGTGAGTCGTCATTTTTTGCCTGAGTTATAAGCACTGGAAAGATGTCAATGAGCCTCGTTCACGCTCTTTTTCCTGCAGCAGAATTCCACATGCTTGATCCAAAACGGGCTCTGCTCAACCAACGGATGGTGGGACAGGCGCGAGGGCCGACAAAAGCCACAACGTCTCTGAAATGCCGTTCGTCCGCACTAGTGCCTTGTTGTAGCTCGGCTTTCTGCTGTTAGATAGCGCTTGAGGCCTTCGAAGCAACGCGCTCGTCTGGCTGTTATCATATCTTCCGCGACTGTTGATATGTTCTTTGTGTTAATACGTGTGTTGTCGTTTCCGGATGGACGTCTGGGATAGCACGGTATTATGTGCGTGAAGAGGGTGGTTGTCATGTAAGACCGAACACGTTACTTTGGAAATACATGTCACTCCGCAAAAATACAACAACCTTGACACGGACAAGTTTTGCGTAGTTCGAACGGCTGGATTCAACGGATCCTCGGGGATTTCCTCTTTTAATTGAAACGGATGACTGGCGCCATCTGTTGTCGTGAACTTTCCAAGCCCTAGCCCATGGAGCCGTCTCGGGTGTCTCGGCTAATCAGGACCATGACGGGACAGCGCGACGCAAACGCGTTCTGGGACGCGGGGCGTCCACACCGCTAAGGGAGGATTGTGCGCTGTAGGCGCCCTATCTTTTGCAAACGAGCGGATGAAATTGCATTTTCTCTAATAAAGTATATGGTAAGACTACTCGCAACTCCAGAGGCGACGCCTCCCAGGGGGCGAAACGTGAAAGAGAGCAGCGGAAAAATACCGCCTATTCAAATATGCAGCAGAACCTGGCGTGACCTGGTGGCGTAACTATAAACCAGAGGAATGGGGTGTGTAAGTGCACGCAATTTCACCTGCGATTTGTGCCCAGAACAAAGTTGCAACTAAAAACGTCACAGTATCATACGTCTAATGCTATTGGCTTTGGCGATATTGGTCAGATGGATGAGTGGGTGGACAAGTGGATGGATAGACGGTACGTGTACTATACGCCCTTTGTACCGGGCGGTAGCTTGCGCCACATAGCCTCGAAGCATTTACATCCCTCCAATTTAAATTTTGCCCTAAATTCCGTCTCCGGATGAATCGTCTAACCTACCAATTTGTTCGCAACATCCTGCTTCTCTATGCCGTTTGATCGCTATTTAAACATCCCGAGAGTTTTACACCCCTCTTATTTATGTAACTCCCTCAATCACTATGGCGGCTGGAACTCGTCTCCGACTGGTGTGCGTTACCGTGTCCAAAAATTGGTCTCTCGATTTCCGTTTGATGACGTCATAAAGTGTGACGCTATCGCCAGTCGCGATCCTGGTGGCGTCACAGCAGCAGGGGTGGAGGTGGCAGACGCCTGTTCTGCAGCAGGTGGCTCTCCAGAATTGTCAGTCTACGGAAATTTCGGCAGCCAGGAGCTGGGACGCCGTGACGACAGTGACACGCGCGTCTGCCCGAGCTTTCTGCCAGAACTCCTAATTCCAACCGCCAGGATCGCGACGTCCGACAGCCTCACACTTCTGTTTGCGTGACGTCAATTGTTTACACTTTGGGACCACTTTCGACGCATGGGCTGAATAGAAGACTAAACACAGATGTGTTTCCAGGCACCGTAATGCAACTCCGAGTATTGACATTTCGGCGAAGTCAATAGAGAGTTTTAGAGAACCGTTTTTGTACATCCGATACGGTATAAGGCTCGCACACGCACTGTTCGTACCGGAGGCCCCATCGTACCGTATCCGATGTGCCGAAACGGTTTCCTAAAATTATCTAATGGCGTTGCGGTGCCGAAGCGTTGCGACAGCCGAATAGAGGGATCATTAGGTCAAAACAACTCGGGAGTTTGACCGTTTTTGCTGAACGTGTGCCCAAAGACGCTGTTTAGCGTCGTCCCTCGCTCGGTAACCGGCTTGTCCACTCTAAGCGAAGTGGACTCTGGTTAAACGACGGGGATAGGAAAGTGCGGCGAGCCGGAAAGGGGCTCTCATCAGGGGCGTGTTGCCGGCTCGCTTTGATTAATGGCCGCCCGCCATCGGCAAGAGGCGGCGAGTCGGTGAAGCGGGAAACCGGTATGGATGACCGAAATCGCCCAGGTCCCAAGATGTCATCGCGCTTCAAGACGATTCCGACTCCGTTCCATTTCGCGATGCGCTTCTCGAAGCTGTCCAGGCTTCGCGATTGAGTTTGTTTTACGTCCTTCGCCGTCTTGTGAGTTTCGTGAATCGTGATTCTCGAACGAACATTATACGACAAACCTAAATTGCGCACGTATAAAAGCTTTTTTTTTTTTTTATAAACACGTGTCTTTATGACACATATACACTGTTTTATTAGCTTGAAACATGTTGTCACAAAGTGAAAAAGCTCGACGAGCGTAAATTGAAAATGAAGGTTTAATCGGCAAACTTTTGCCAGAAACAAAGAAATAATGAGCGTCGAAACAGCAGCAGCGATCGTCGCCGCGTCGGCATGACAGCCGGCCGGAGTGAGACCGCGAGACTGAGTCGGCAAGTCCACTCTCGGCTCCTTATCTACAACACTATGCATCTCGAATATTCGGCCTAGAATGTTCGGGAGTGATTTAGGACGAGACTCACTCGGCAAGGTCATTTTGACCTCCTTATCTTTTGCATTCGGGGTAAGAGTAAACTCGAATCTTCTAGAAGTACGGTGAAGCGTTCATTCTCGATCATGCACGCGGTCACACGACCGCTCAGTCCCGTCATTCGCCGAGCTCCGAGTGTTTTGCCGAAGAGAAGACGCTCCGGATTTCTTATAGAGTGTATGCAGTCGCCGACAGCTCTCAGAAACGCAGGGCGCGTCCTAGTCGCTCACCCTCTTTGCGTCCTGATTGGTTCTTTCGGTGTTCTTATGGGCTAATCTCGAAATCTTATTGGTTGTGGAGCGATTAAGCAGATGTTTGGGACTCTGCTTGCCCTGCGTTTCTTATGTTATCAGTGACTGTGCGGAGTGCAAGTTCGTCTGCCTCTTGCGCAGGGCTTGCGATAATGTCAAAACGCCAAGCTCTTACTGGCTGATTTTTTTAAAAAAGGAAGAAATCAGTGGGTAGATTTCAAGACATCTAACATTGAATACTACCCACTATCTTTGCAATCAGAGCCAATCAAAACTCGGCGTCGGGCTGACGTCACCACAACCCCCTCCCCCCCCCCGCGAGAAGCAGACGACTTGCTGTTGCTCTCCGAATAGTTTAGACCGTGGCAAAGAAAAGGTTCGCTTAGCCGTTTGGTCGAAATTCCGAGGCGACTATTTTAGCCGTGAGGATTTTTTTTCGTTGCATTTACGGCGTCTGGTTAAAGGAAACTCCTTGTGCGTAGCTGACTTGTAGTCATGATGGGAGAATGAGTTTTAGATATTTTTCACATCTCCAGGCAACAATTTTTGTAAAAATGCTTCACGTTTTTTTTTTTTTTTACTTTTGCTTGCAACTTTAGGAGAGGCCACGACACCCTGCAAAAAAATACGCCATGGAGCGAAGCGGTAGCTATTGTCTGGTGTGGTCTGACGGCCGATGCACGAAACGGAGGAAAGAGAATTACATGCATGCCATTGGAATTGCGAATTGTTGACAACGCGCCCCTGTATTGTTGGTTTTATAAATATTTAAAAGCTTTGCTTGTGACAACTTCACTCTTTTATGCACCGACAGTATGAGTGATTGTATAAGTTAATGCAGATTCTATAAGGTCTGAAGTATAAATGGTTTGTTGAAACGACTTTTGTATGAAGCACGTGTGTCTTGTTTCATATCAGATTAAGGCCGTTTTTAGTTTTTCCATAACACCAGCTCAGGGACAAAATTAACTGATAAATTGGGAATAAAAAGTTGCCTTTACGTAACTTTCTCGTTGAGATTGAAGATTACACAAGAATAAGAAGACGTTGGCATCGTCGAGTACGGAAGAAAAGAGGCATGCGCACTCAGCGGCTGTGAGTCACCCTCCGGACATAGAGTGGAATATTTTGTGCAGTCTTCAGAAATAAGGCATTATTCTTTTGCCAGTGGTATTATAAACGTAACTTTCTCTGGAGGGAAATTATAAAACTGTTACAAAAGAGATTTGTGTATTAGAAATGTTGACCGCGTCTCAGCGCATACTTCCGTGTTTTGTTTTGCCATTATTAACATGCTGTCCACGTGCGGTTATGGGAATTCATGGCAAATTCATCTGGTAGAATTGGAGCGTTGAAAAACCGCTTCTTGCTCGCGTGTTTAGAACTGCGAATGCCAGCTCGCGTTAGCAAGTTCATAAAGATACCAAGAAAAAATATCGCTCCTTAATCGCTCCAAATCTACCAGCGGGATTTGCCATTATTGAGATTCCCACAGCCACGCCTTCTCTCTTTTAAGCTGTCAGTGACTTAAATCTTATTGATTGGTCAACTGCAGTCAAAGGACCAATGTACTCCTGAATCGACCTCAATTGACAATTGAAAGTTATCTCGTTTATGTTTCTTCTATAAGATTTATCCTTCTAATCAAACACAATGCCAAGCGCTATTTTCAGAATGATCTTGCATATCATCACACACCTATCATCAACTAAAAGTTAGATCCCATGTTCAGCAGGTTTACATTGCATGCCTCTAATTTTTATCCCAAACCTCCATTGGTTAGAATCGCCTTTCAGTAGCCCTTGTCACGCTTGCTTACAATGCTAATCTTAAAATAGAAATGATTTTTTTTTAAATGGGCGTTCGTGGTAATTGTTTTTGCCTTTTCATGTTTTTTAATTTATATAAATCTGATACAGTTTTCCACTCCTCTCTGTAATGCCTTCGGGCCCTGAGAGAAAATAATTGATGGTCCACTCACTTAAACGAGACAGAATTTTTTGATACAGACGAATGAAAAGATGTGAAGGTGTAAATGCGATAAGCTTTAAACACAGTGAAATATTATAATAAAAGTAGATTTAAGTTATTTACAGCATATTTAAGTATATTTATGTATATTCATATTTAAGTATATTCAAGGCTGTCAGAGTCTTCATAGCACCCATCTATTTTCTTCTTCTATATTTCAAGTACTCCTATTGTTCCATAAAAGTGCTCAATTAGTATACTTTCAGTGTACTGCCTTCTGCAAGTTTCGGCATAAAAAACATCTACAATGCATACTCTCGCACGAGTGTCGGTTACACGCACACAACTTTAAATAAATGTAGGGTGCCTCCCAAGTCGTAAACAACAACGTAATCCGTCCCCTTCCTTGTACACAAAACAACCTGCGGACGAAGTCTTTGATCTATTTATTCCACTCCAAGCCACAGCTGTGTGTTCAGATTTGTACCTCCTTCCTTCCGGCAGTTAACTGCAAACCCTTTGCTTGGAGAAACGAAGAGTCAGTGGACAGCTTGTCTCGATGTTCTACGTCGGCCATCTTAGGGCACCCTAACGTACCGCCGTTTCGCTCGAAGGCCGCTTCTCAGGGGAATTGCGGGAGCAGAGTGCGTGATAAATGAACAAGATAATACCGGCGTTCGACGACTCGGTGCATTTGATGGATGCCTAAGCCCGGGAAACGATTGCCTTTACAGTCTACCTACCACGTTCGTGATGGATGATTGGCCACGTCGGTTTGGGAACAGTGCAGGCCTCCCCTACCCCATGGAACGCGCCATGCTTCAGTGACGGATTTTCGGAGATATATGGGGCCCCACGGGGAGGCGGTCGCAGAAAGCCTCAGACGCCCCAATTATGACGGGGCCTTGCGGCGCTTGGAGGTCCTATTCAACGCTCGGGGTATTCGATAAATGCCAGGATTCGGAAGCATAGAAGAGCTGCAGACGTGAAAAGTGTGATGATTTTTGGCTGTGTTTTGGCAAAGGCCATTGTATGCCCTGTATACTCCTTCACTGCCAAGATTTGAAAGCACAGGCAGTGTGCGCTATTTCTGCTTTCTTAAACGTAACCTAGGAAAACAAAAAATTACGCACAAAACAATAATTAGACGGCAGAAACAATACGAAAACACTCTACTAATGTTCCGAATGATGTTGGTACTGTTTCTAAATTAACCAAAATGGATAAACGTTGTTTCTTTGTTGGGGAGGGGTAAAAAGAACCTTCTGCACTGCATAAAGGGTGGAATTTATGTTAAAAGAAAGCAATAACAATCGAAACTCACACACAATTCTGAATTTTTAAAACCCTTGCTTATTACTAAAAAAACTAATGTTCTTATTTCACGTAAATTGGGAATATGGTTTTGTCAACAACATATTGACTACTTTTGTAGAGTCAATACCCACGCGTAGATCGCTTTTCGCAGAATGGTGTTGGACTTTGTTCTTCTAGTGTTGGTGATGTAGTCCAAATCTTCAAGAATAAAGTTGTTTTGCCATAACTTTTCAGCTTCCGGAATTGATATGATGTGCATAACCTATACTTGGAGATTGATAATAAAATTAAGACGCAATGTGGAGTTCTTTAGAACGCTTCCACAAAAAAACCACTACGAATTCACAGGGAAGAATTTGTTAAAGCTGAATACTTGTAGTCGACAAGAACTGGCACCACTGGAACGTGCTGTATTTAGCTGCTTAACAAAAGTACTACCATTCAAATAATGTTGCCACGACTACCTTCGGAGTACTTGTAAAAGTTATCAAACAAAAGAAAGCTGCTTCTATTCCGACGTACAAACCATCAACTTAGCAACAACGTACAGCATAACAAAAGAAACCTAAGTTATTCAACAATGTAGAGCGCAAGTACGTCTGCTTCGTTTGCAGGAGTTGTAGTGACGTCAGAACGCCCAGCTTTCTGATTGGCTGTGATTGTAGGATAGTGGGTAGACCTCAAAGCAAGCTGCCTTCAGGTATACCCACTATCCTTGAAACAGTACCAATCAAAGCTTGGCGTTCTGACGTCACCAACAACCACTGCAAAAGAAGCGGGCGAACTTGCTCTCCGTCTAGCATACGCACAACATATAAACGGCTTCATTTTATTTCGTTCAGTTAAGCAAAATATCCGCTTGTATTATGATAGAATGGGACTATAGTCCTCCAAAAACACGTCGTGCTACACCTCACAGCCATCCAAATTTTGTTTGAGCAATCTTTGCCAACTCGTGCGAAACTCCAACTCCATTCCGTTTGACCTAACGATACAGCGCAACGGACGAAGCGACACGAGCCTAGCCAATCCAATCCAGCTCTGCGAACACGTCTCGTGACTATACGCATCTCGCACGTCGCCCCTCTCCTCTCAAAGGTCACGTGACATTGAAACGGCATTTGATTGGCTTCGATAGCTCGTAGCGTCCATCGTTAGTGTGAAACAGAGGATATTCTCGTAGCTTAGCGAGCGCTGGCCTCCGTTCGTATACACACAAACGCGCGCAGAGACAACTCGCCGTATGCAGCGAGCGAGCACACACACACAAACACAAACAGACACGCATTGCGTACAGCATGTTGGCTCGGGCCGCGCGTCCAAACACCGCACTTTACAAACATCCGCGGGCACAACTACTACGCTGCAGCCGAACATCGAATAGCTTCGTGGGGCAACGCGGCTCGTTTGAGAACAGCGCCAGCGAGCAAACAAACTAACGTTTGCAGAGGACGCCGTTCGCTAACGTTAGATTTGTTGAAAGCGCGCCAGAGTACCCTAGGGATCGTAGCTGGTGTTACATGATTCAGCGTATAGGGAAAGGTTTGTCGTTCCGACGGGCCTACGGTCGTTCCCGAGCCCACATCACCGTGGAACAAGTGTGTTTTCGTAACGACCGCCGAGTTTGAGGCGCTGTCGTTGTCGGTTATATTTCAGCCTACGCCTATTTAGTTTTGTTATTACAGTATGCGATTTTTTTATACGGTGCAGGACACTGTTAGCACGAACAAGCGATCGTCAGTTACCACCCCCATAGAATCGGAGGGTTGTTGGCAAAACTGCTAGTGTGATGCGAAGTGCTTACTTGGAGCGCTAATCGGGAAACGTTTGGAGTCTGCCAATGTTTAAAGCAAGTCTGCGGAAAAGGCGCCGATGTCGCGTTCACGCTAACAGTGTTTGCAGCGCACGTTTACGTGTAATCCCTTCGCCTCCTGAGTTTATTCAGGTAATGTTATTTCACTATTCAGCGATTCCGGTTGACCTGTGACGGAAAAGCTGAAAGACTTTTCTGAAAAAGAACGGGTTAGGGGTGAATCCTGGCGTATTTTGATCCCGTGAATCTGAATATCACGTTCGTTTCCCCCACGTAAAGGAGCCGCGAGGGACCCCCTCGGCGGGTGGTCCTCATTCCACGGCCGCGCGGGGGCGTGGGGAAGAGGGAAGTGGACGCACCCTGGCTGTCGTTGTTTTTTACTTTCGACGGGTGACCGCGGTCCTCCCGAGCAGGCACCCCGCGGCGAAGACGTTGTCTCCTTCCGCGAAGAGGGCGTTTTGTTTTGTGTGCGCGCGTGTTTTCTTGTGTGCTCCAGCGTCCCACAGGATACGCTGGCGACGATCGAGTTTCGGGCCAGGAGCTCTGGTGTGGCGCCACTCTGTTGGAACCCAAGGCTGTGCCAATGTTACGGAGCTGTCAGCCGTGGCCGTTGCAAACTTGATGTACGGCCGGGTCGACCCCCAGCTGACCATTGGAGGGTTGACGCCATGTGACTTTGAAAAGTTTGAAACCATTGGTTAAAACTTCCCTGAGGGCGAGGGACTGAGTGCCTTCAAAAGCCTCGGACGGGGCGAGGGAGATCGATTTTGGACTGATTTGGACATTTGTAAGACCTCGTTCGCTCCGGAATATGCCAACCTCCCCTTCTCTGTACAAATGCACATAGCTTGTAAAAATAAATTGGTCCGCCAAAGAACTCGCAAAGTCTCCCTCGCCTCCTGAGAACTTCAACGACCATCAGCCTGCCAAACTTGGCAGGACCAAACAACTCACCAACGAACGAACGAACCTTTACTCCCCAAAAAATGAAACTAAACGCGAGAAAATGCGAAAACCTTTGACCAGGCGTGACGTAATACTAGTATATTTGGGCCGCCATGCACGTGTCGCTTGTGTGGGCAGTGCGTGCAGTTGCAACCTTGCCAGGTGTATTCCCCAGCACCGACAGCAGTCGTGACATCTCTTTCTGACCTTTTGGCCGTGTTCAAAAATTTACTCCACCTCACTCCACGGTAAGGGTTTTATGCCTTGGCGTTCTAAAACCTACCCGCGTCCAGCTTTTTTCAATCGGCGTTGTCACGTGACACGACCCGCCGGGGTAACTCGGATCCATTTAGGTAAGATTTGGAACACAGCCTTTGAAAGCAGCAAGAGTGCGCGTGCATAGCTTTGACAGTCGCTGAAGACGCTCGAGAGCGGAGATTCCGAAAACTCCTAATGTGACGTCACGCTCTAGGAAGGAGGGGCTTTAGCGGTACTTTGAAAATTAATTTCTGCAGCTTTCGTGCATCGAACTGAAAAATAGTCTTGATATTCGTGATCCTCGAGGCCAAATGAAGACGATTTAGGCGTTTTCCCTCACATACAAAACCGCTTCAGTTTCCCTTTAACGGTCGGCGTTGAGAAATGATTAAAGTAAACGGTAGAGAAACGGAAATAAAAAGATACTTTCCCTATCCTTTCCAAAATGGGTGAAATATGACCTATGATATCCGTAAATGACAATTGTGCGTTTCGTATTTTGAGCGGCTGGCTATATGTTTCGTTTCAAGCGTCCGATTCCCGCTAGCGCTTCGAAATCGGCCATCGAAGCGTGCGATGCGACATGGGAACTCCGTCGCACTCCTGACGTCAGGCTCTTCAGCACAGCAAAAGTCTGGCGGGATTATGAGCGCCGCCATGCGGTGGCTTTGGGTGTTACAATCTCGCGTTTCGTAGTGGCGGAGGACTGCACAGCTGCACGACGACCATTGTGATGCATTCACTTCGCCCCTTGTATTCCGCGGTGCGTTTGGCACATGATCTATGAAGTCCAGAGGACGAGGATTTCGACCACCAAGGCGACTCGGAAGATGTCAGCGAGGACGAGTAGTCACTCTTGCACATGGCGACGGACAGGCGATTCGGGCTAGGACCGTACGAACCATCCGACAGACCGACCGTACGCCCGACAAAATCTGAAGAGGTTCAGGGTCGCCAAAAAATGCCTCGCATTTGATACTCAGTGGCCAACTTTGAGGTACGCGCTATTAGGTGTTTTATTAGCAGCGTCCTCACTTACCAGTTTGCTTCGCTTTCCGTGCGGTTCGCTGAGCGCTTCTGCTTTTATTTTCTTTAACAAAACAAAGCAAGAAATAGTCGCAACAACGTTTGGTAGAAAGCGAAATTCGAATATTCTTGCTAGGAAGACGCATACTCCTGAGGACAGCGGTTCGCCTTTCATAGTCGTCATCGCGAAAATGGTCACCGTACATGCGATCGGTTCTTCATCGGAGTCCGACAGACGGGCGCCTGAGACGGATCCACACGCGTCGGAATGGCTCGTCGTTCCGATAACCCGTGGGTCGGCTTCTCGCCGTTCAGCACGCTGTTGGCGCAGCCCTCTGTCGCGCAAAGGCGCGGCATCCTGCACGCAAACGTGTTGAATAAACACGGGAAGAACTCGGCTGTACCAAAAAGAATCGCGCGCCGCGCGAAGCAGCACGATTGCGCCATTGCGTTCGCGGGTATTCATGAGTGCGGCGTATACTGCCGAGGGTGGCGCAACCGCGGGATCGCAACGATCACCCAACAATGCTTCGGCGCCCCAATTACCAGGGGCAAGTGGGAACTCGTTTTTATTCGTTTTAAATTTACATTTTCTCGCGTTTACAAACGCGAGACTGATGTTTCTCAGGTGCTGATGCGACATGGTATATGCCTAAGCAATAAAAATGAGCCCTAAAATTTCGTTTCTGTACCCCTTTAAAGGGATGCTTCAACGAAATTTCAGTAATATACCCGTCGTGTTCAGAAATAGGCTGAATATGATCCACAATATCCGTACATGACGATCGCACGTTCGCATTTTGAGCCTGATGGCTGTATTGTTCGTCATAAACGGCCCACTCTGGCAAGCGCACGGACAGCAGCCAGCGGAGAGCACGTCACATCCGGCGCAATCGTGACGTAGTCTGTCTCGGGATAAGCAAAGCTGCGGCGAGGCTGACGTCATCAGGATGCCCTAGCCGTTCCAGTCACCAAAGCTGTCGAAGCACGCCAACCATCGGGCCACCGCAACTAACCTCAAATCTGCTTTTCTGTGAATTTCGAGTGACAGGTTAATCTTATATATTCTTGTAGAGGGAGAATAAGGACTCCTGGAGCACACCAAAGAGATTCCCGTTGAGTGGAGAGTTCCTCCTCCCCTCTTCTCTTGTGCTGGCCGTAGAGCTGCCGGGATGACGTCAGGTTCAAAGCAGATCTCGTCACTACATGTTAAGGTTCCTAGACGGGCATTTAAACGAGGCTATAGCGACATCCACCACGTGCTCTCTGTAGACCGTTTAATTTGTTTTAAAATTACTTTTCGTCTCTTTTTTAACAAGATATTGGTGTGTCCGATGTGATACTACTCCTTTGAACACGTATATATCACAAAAGAAGCGCCGAAATTTCGTTGCATTATCCCTTTAAGATGAATACTTATACATACGTAGCCCACTGGTCGTCGGTCGTTCTACAGCCATTGGCTGCCTTAAGAAACACTGGACGTGGCGAGCCCCATGCATTCTTCTTATCACCTCGCAACCAATGACATTGTGGCATTAGCTGAGAAGAATGACTTAGAACGAATCGCGAAGCAAGACGTGTGAACATGTTAGGCCATGCCCCATGTTTTCGTTATTAGGTTGTCACTTGGTGCAGAACGAGGCAGCGACGGTTACATCGATCATCCCCACCTCCACTCTCAGAAATGCGTGCGTGCAGAGTTCCCGACGGTGCATCCCAGGCGTCCATCCTTCATCATTATGAAAACCCGTGACGCAGGAACAAAAGCATAAAAACAAGTTGAAAGGCACGATGTTTCCTTTATCGTGTTCCATGGCCTCATTGTTTTTCTTTCCTTTTTTATCATGATTAAAATCTTTTTTTTTTATCGCTCGTTTGTTTTTGTGCTGGTATTTCAATCAGATTTTGTCTCTTTACGGTAATGATCTCTGGAGAAGGGGAACAAGGGGCACAAAGGACAAACACAAATATACAAACACAGCTAGGGGACTAATGCGCGCTGAAAAATCCGCCTGGTCCTGGTATCGAGCCAGGGACCTCACCATTTCCAGTGGAGCGCTCTACCAACTGATCTAAACAGGAGTTAGACGTCAGTAGAGCAAGCGTGTTTTATCAGCTGCCACCAACAAGGGTGAACAACCTGCATTTTAAGGTTATGGCGTTGTAGCGAACAAGCGGGCGACACCATCTACACCGTAGAGCAACGTGCACCAACGCACGCACTGCGAACGAGGCAGGAGCCTCGCACCACGAGCGACACACACGCGACACAGAGCTCCGATGGAACACGCCGGCAGGAACCCAGGCTCGTCTCATCTGCCATAGACATTATCTCGGACTGGCCCGTTTGTAAATATCTATCTGTAAATTATGTAAATAACAAGTGTGTCAGCAAAGAATGCCTCTCGGTATGTTGACCACAAATTGGTGACCCGGACTGCCAGATACCTTGGACTACGTGCCTCCAACTCCGAGATGTCCCACCCCGATGGCCACGGAACATCAGATGGCGATGCAGCGGCCGGGTCTGCTACCGCTCCTTCACACGCTGCCGCCATCCACCTGAAGCTGCCCGATTTTTGGACAAACGATGCAGAACTCTGGTTCCTTCACGCGGACGCCTTTTTCCGCAACAACCGCATCAATTCTCAGCGAGCCAAATTTGATCATGTCGTGACGGCCCTGCCCCAGGCGACCACATCAATCGTAAGAGATCTCCTCCGTGCTCCTCCGGAAAATCCTTACGATGGCCTAAGGGATGCGTTGATCCAGCGTACTACCGCCTCCGAGCAGAAACGGCTGCAACAGTTGCTGACCGCCGAAGAACTAGGCGACCGCAAGCCGTCCCAACTTCTTCGCCGCATGCAACAGCTACTAGGAGATAGAGCCGACAACCTGGATAATTCACTCATCCGCGAGCTCTTTCTCCAAAGGCTTCCCAACAACGTGCGCATGATACTTACAACATCCGACACAACGTCCTTGGAAGCGTTAGCACGCATGGCGGACAAGATCATGGAGGTTGGTTCCCCAGCTATTTACGCCACCCACCAAGTGCTTCCTACGCAGCAGGCTCCACCTCTCCCCACCGACATGACGCTTTTTGAGATCATCCATCGTCTCTCATCAAAAGTGGACCAACTATCGCTGCAGGTTGCCGAACTACGAGCGTCGACCACCTTTCGTCCCCGGTCTCGCTCCTCCAGTTTCCACCGAACCACTGGACGCAGGAGCTCTCCAAACTCAACAAACCGCATCTGCTGGTACCACCAAAAGTTCGGTGATGCGGCAAACAACTGCTCGCCACCCTGCTCTATGGGAAACGCGAGAACACCACGTTAAAGACGGCCAATGTGGTGATCCCCGAAAAGAGCCGTCTTTTCTTCATCACTGACAGGACCACCAAAATTCGATACCTCGTGGACACAGGCGCGGAAATCTGCGTTTATCCTTCAACTCCGGAGGACCGCCGACACCGTCAGCCTTTGACATCTCTAGCAGCGGCCAATGGCTCAGCTATTAACACCTATGGTGAGAAATCTATCACTCTCGATCTCGGATTAAGACGGACTTTCCGTTGGATATTCATAGTCGCGGATGTCAAGTACCCCATCCTTGGCGCGGACTTCTTACAGTTCTTCAACCTAACCGTCGACATGCGTCAGTACCAGCTTCGCGATGGTGAGACGCATCTACACGTCCAGGGAATAGAGGTCCGAGACCAAAAGCTTCAACTTCACCAGCCATGTCCTCCAGCCTCGACACAATGGGAAGCACTTCTCTATCACTTCCCGAGACTAACACGACCATCGTTCCATGCCGCATCCACGCAGCACACCATTACCCACTCCATCGAAACTACCGGACCACCCGTCTTCGCTCGACCCCGGCGACTAGCTCCCGAGAAGCTAAAAATCGCAAAGAACGAGTTCGAACACATGATCGAGCTTGGTATTGTCCGGCCTTCATCGAGCAGCTGGTCGTCCCCCTTACACATGGTCCAAAAGAAAACTGGAGATTGGAGGCCTTGCGGCGACTACCGTGCACTAAACAAAGTCACGGTACCAGACCGGTATCCCATCCCACATATTCAGGATTTCTCCGGGGCCATTGCAGGGGCGGCTATCTTCACCAAGCTAGATCTCGTGAAGGCCTACCATCACATCCCAATTGCGCCAGAAGACATTCCTAAAACAGCGATTGTAACACCTTTTGGATTGTTTGAATATGTGCGGATGCCATTCGGCCTCAGAAACGCCGCTCAAACATTCCAGCGTTTTATGGACCAAGTGCTGCGAAACCTTCCATTCTGTTTCGCATATTTGGATGACATTTTGGTGTTTAGCAAGACATCTGAAGAGCACCAATGTCACCTTCGAACGATCTTCGAACGTCTAGACGAATTCGGTGTCACCATCAATGTGCAAAAATGCACATTCGGCGTGTCCGAACTGGACTTTCTCGGACACCACCTCAACAAGGACGGCATTCAACCTCTGTCGTCGAAAGTCCAAGCGATCCAGGATTTTCCACGACCAACCAATGTGCGACAACTCAGAGAATTCCTGGGACTTATCAATTTCTACCGTCGCTTTCTCCCAGGATGCGCTGCTGTACTTCGCCCACTGAATGCTTTCCTCGCGGGAGTCAAGGCGAAGACTTCACCCCTAGCCTGGAACCCCGCAGCCGAGGAAGCCTTCGTCAGAATCAAGAACCAGTTAGCCAACGTGGTACTCCTGACGCATCCCAGATCGGACGCTCAAACTTCCATCATGGTCGATGCCTCGGACACAGCGATCGGCGCAGTTTGTCAGCAGTTGATTGATGGATGCTGGTGCCCCATCGCATTCTACTCGAAATCACTGTCCCCTACAGAAGTGAAGTACAGTACCTTTGGACGTGAGTTACTTGCCACCTACTCCGCTGTCAAGCACTTTCGTCACTTTCTGGAAGGGAGACAATTCTTCATACTCACAGATCACAAGCCGCTGACGTACGCCATTGCCTCTCGCAGTGCTGCGCACTCCCCGAGAGAAATTCGTCAGCTGGCATTCATATCAGAATTCACAACGGACATCAGGTTCATCAAAGGACAAGAAAACATTGTAGCCGATACTCTTTCCCGCGTTCACATCGATGCGTCTTTCATAGAACACCCACCTCTGGACTACTCGGCCCTCTCAGCTTCCCAGAAAAATGACTCTGAACTCCAGACGCTGCTCAGCTCCTCCTCCTGCTCACTGGAGCTCCAGGAAGTCCAGACAGACTTATCATCGCCAACACTGGTATGCGACGTTTCAACCGGTCAGCCACGTCCTTACCTCACTAGAGATTTTCGACGCCAAGCCTTCAACATACTTCATTCCCTGGCACACCCTGGTATCAAGTCAACACAAAGACTTGTTTCATCTCGGTATGTATGGCCTGGCATGAACTCCGACGTCCGACGCTGGACACGTGCCTGCATCAACTGCCAGAGAACCAAAGTCCATCGCCATACTGTCTCACCGACTGCGACATTCCAGCTTCCCCACGGACGATTCAGCCACCTCCACATGGACATCATTGGACCCCTTCCACCATCTCAAGGTTATCGGTACATCTTCACCGTCATCGATCGCTTCACCAGATGGCCTGAGGCGGTACCCCTAACTGATATCACTGCTGAAGCCGTTGCACAAGCATTCCTCACTTCGTGGGTTGCAAGATTCGGAATTCCTACCACTGTAACCACAGACCGCGGAAGACAGTTTCAATCCAACCTGTTCGCAACGCTATCAAAACTGCTTAGTTTCCATCACATCTCAACGACGTCGTACCATCCGAGCGCGAATGGACTCGTCGAGAGATTTCATCGGCAGCTCAAAACAGCTATCACTGCAACGACGCCATCCACATGGAGTGAATATCTTCCGCTCGCCATGCTGGGAATCCGAGCTGCGCTCAAGATCGACCTTGGATGCAGCGCAGCAGAGCTGGTTTACGGCACCCCGCTCCGCCTACCAAGCGACTTCTTCTGTGCTTCACCATCCAGCTCTCTGCCTGACCCTCTCGACTACGTGGAAAGGCTCCGCTCCCACATGGCCACCCTCCGTCCTTCACCCACACGTCGAACCCGGCAACAAAAACTCTTTGTGAGCCCCGACCTCTCCACCGCCACGCATGTCTTCGTGCGACACGATGCTGCGCGACGCTCCCTACAACCAGCATACGATGGTCCGTACAAGGTCCTGGGAAGAGCTGAAAAGCACTTTACCCTGGCCTACCCGAACCGCGAAGACCATGTCTCAATCGACCGACTAAAGCCTGCGTATATCCTGAGCTCGGACGACACGGACAACCTCACAACGTGCACTGCGAGTGTGGGATGCTCTGCCACGATGGACATCACGCATCCAACTCAACCCGATCCAGCCCGTCCCCGCAACGTCCGCTTCACTCTCCAAAACAC
>JAZHYW010025738.1:0-15109 GCA_037355805.1 Ixodes ricinus | reverse complement strand
CAATGGTTCTTTTTTTTCTGTCATGAGCAGTCTTTGTTGACACTACATTTATTTAGGGGCACTACAGATCTGTTGCAGTCTTTGATTGCTCTTGGTGTTGCATAGACGAATTTCAAGGTTTCTTAGACAAAGGGCATGCCTTCTAAGTCTGACGTGTGCAACTTAAAAAAAAAGAACATAACGTTTATATTTTGGGCAGATAAACACAGTTTTAATCTAATAATCTTCAAAAAACGTCACTACATCTCTCAGCAACTGTATCTTCTGTGTTAATTTCACCCTAGGGTCAGTGACAAATTGGAAATTCTTAGGCACCTCTTGTTTTTCTTACATTTCCCTATCTCTTACTTAATCTTGTCATAAGCAACAATAATAAATGTGCTCCTGAAGCACCATCGAAGACAGCAATTTTTGATTTGCGCTACAGCACCAAAAGAGAAGCCCTATAGTTAAGGACCTGTTCCTGGCCATATCTGATGTACTATTAAAAATGCTAATGTTTTTTATTGACCTTTTGAAACGTCAAATCACGAAGAAAAATCATCATGAAGGGCGCTTTGCGATAGTTCCTTTTGAGCACTTTTCTAATAGACTGATTTTGACAGGCACCTTTGCAGAGACTTGAAACGGGAGACAAGAGATAAAAAAGGAGTAACCCATAACACATCTCTAATTTAGACGTGTTGTCTATTGCCTCTTGTTTATCTGCCGTCTCGTGTTTCAAATATACCTTCAAATGTGCCTCACAATGAATTGACTTAATCGAAAAAAGCGCGTAAAAGAACACTTCAAGGTTTCTTTATGAAGAACGGTTTTTCCTAAAAATATCCTGGAAGAACTCGTAAGGGTGGCAACAGAAAGAATAAAACAAAGTCGTCCCGGAGTTTTTTTATTTTTTATTTCTGTTACCAGTCAATGTTACCAACACGATCTTAAGTTAAAGTTACTTTTTAGGTGTAAATTATGAACAAGCCGAAAAAGAATTTTTTTAGGACGAGATTTTTAAGAGTGCAGGCGTGGTTTACCGGTGTTCATTGTCAACAAGGTCCAAGCTTCGTTTAAATATTAAAACACGTAAACTGCTCAGAATTTATATGGACATGTTCGCACATATAACTAATGAAACATCTTTTGCCCTGATTAAATTTTAATGTTATTTTTCTAGTTTTTTTTGTTGCTTTTTTATGTCAATAAAAGGTGTTTTCAAATATACACTCTCACGAGGGTTCATATTCTTCTTGCTGTTGTCGACTTAGTTTGATTTTCAGCAATTAAACTAGGTTCTGCTCACAGCGGAGCAGATAAGGCTCTGCAAACGTTTAGATCCAAATCAAGACTATCAACTGAAGTATTTCAAGCCTCACTGGTTACTTACAGTCGAGTCTATTCAAGATTGACAGAAAAAACAACAACAAACCTGACCATCTGAATTCTTGGTCAATACCCTGCAGCAAGGCGCTAAGTTGGGCTAGTTGATAATAGATAGTAATAAAATGAAACAAAAACAGCGCTAAAAAGATGAAGGGCAAAAGGGAAGATGTTCATACACACCACAAGGCGCTCATTGTCAACTGAATGTTTATTTCCAAAAGGAACGTATAAATAAAATAAGAAAAGAGAAAAAAGGAGTCAAAGAGAAACCACTCCCACCCGCTTACGTGCTGCCATAGATCGAGCTGAACGTTAAAAAATGCAGCAAAAAACACCGCCGGCCCTGCGTTGCTTGCTCCAATGGAGAGTTTTACCATATTCCATTGTCGTGTGACAAGAAGGTATACATAGGGCAAACGGGGGATTCGAGTCAGAACATCCAACGCGTCCAAACATCCATCGAGTCAAAATATCTATTCGTGGATGTTTTGTCTCGATGGATGTTCTGACTCGATAGATGTTTTGACTCGGATGGATCTTCTGACTCGATGGATGTTTTAACTCCATGGGTGTTTAGACTCGGATGGATGTTCTGACTCGATGGATGTGTTGACCTCATCGATTTTTAGACTCAGATGGATGTTCTGACTCGATGGATGTTTTGACTCAATGGATGTTTTGACTCGGATGACTGTCATGGATATTTTGACGAGTTGAATGTTCTGTCGTTTTTGCCCGAAAGGAGAGATCTGTTGTGTAAACGACTTTTGACGATATGGTAAGCAAGGACCGTTTGCATACGCTCCTAAATAAAATTTAATCATTTATGAAGGACAAAATTGAGTTTGTTATTTGTTATTTCACAGAAGTGAATAGGGTATGTTCTTATTTCCTTACTATTATTCGAGCTGTGAACTGCCTTTACGATTTCATTATCTCATTGAGACCTTGTCAGTTATTTAGGCTATTCAGTAAACGTGCGTTTTTATATGTATTCTGTGATTCCGATTTCTGCAATTTTCCTCTACCAGTGATAGTTACTTTTGTTTATTTTCTGTTTTGTATGATCATTGCTGTTATTTCACTTGATCCCTGCTTGAACCACTCATGGTCTGTAGTTTTTGTTAATAACTAAATAAACATAATATTAAAGTTAATATCGGCAGGTGCATGTAAACGGAGCGAAATATTTTTTCTTTTGTTTTATCACTGTATTATTAGGTTTACGCTCGTCAGCGTCCCTGTGTCTTTCGTGTAGCTTAACGGAGTGTAAAATAAAACAGTATTTTGGTGGTCCACTCTGTATTAAAATCAGGTAGGGCACGACGGCGCAGTCGCAATGACTCTCAAAAGCGGCGACTGGTAATGTTACGTGACAAATAGCCAAATATACTCAGCGACAAAAATAAAACACGAACACGAGGGAGCCTACATCCAGGACACTGACCAAGGTGGTTGATCAAGTGTATACCCCCGAAACTGGCACTTGGCGAAATTCGCAGCCTCGAGCCGGCAAAAATTGATATAGTATATTGTTTTTTTTATTTTCAATTTAAATAATAATGTTTTGAATCAGATGGATGTTTTGCCTCTGGTGGATGTTCTGACTCGATGGATGATTTGACTCAGATGGATGTTTCGACTCTGATGGATGTTCTCACTCGATGGATATTTTGACTCAATGAATGTTTTGACTCGGATGGATGTTCTGACTCGATGGATGTTTTGACTCAATGGATGTTTCGACACGGATGGATGTCTTGACTCATTGGATGTTCTGACTCTGGTGTCACGTGACATCTTGGATGCTTTGACTCGATGGATGTTCTGACCCAATGGAAGTTCTGGCCATAAGCGTCCGGGCGCCACGCAATTCGCTGCAATAGGTGTGGGTGCACCGCTTTGTTCAACGACAATACATTAGGACGACAAAAGAACAGAATCGAAAAAGAGACAAACGAAGTTTAATCGTTTTATTTATTTATACACATGCCAAAGACATATGTGTCAGTACCGCTATTTTTACTAATTTAGCTGTCGAGGTGGATGTATGACGATATTTTTTTAAATCTTGAGTGGGTTTGGTTTCTGCGCGTTATATTCTTTTTCGTTTCTTTCCTTCTTTATTTTTTTTTTTATTTCCACGTCCCTTTCGGAAGTAAACATTCAGTTGACGGCCAGCGCTTTGTGCAACTTTCTTCTACTCGTTCTTCGTCTTCTTGAGCGCTGCTTCACCATGTTAAGGTCAATACCCTTTTCGTTAAGTGCCAATAACTCTTAAAAACACCAGCAAAGACGCGAAGAGGGAGCAACCTTTCCGACTGCGCTGGAAGCGAAAGCAAATGCTTTTAGGTATTGTGAATTTGTGATAAGCATGTGTCTCAGCGATATCTGATATAGATGCCTCTTAACAAATGGATTCCGTGCGTGTTTCTTATGGTAGTTACGGTGAGTGTTGAACCACAGAGCAGCAAAGTGAAGCAAAACACAGGTGAGTCGTCAGTTTGATTTCGTTTTTACGTCTACACAAGTTTGCACTATCGCGGTCGTTATCTAGAGTGAAGTGCCATTCCATTCTTCTGAGAAACGCTCATACATAAACACCTCTATACACGCATATAAGGGAGCCGAGTGATGGTGAGGCACATACCCATAATTCTTTTAATGGATTTATTTTATTTTTATTTATTTCATAATACTGCAGGCCCCGTTAGGGCCCAGGCAGAAGTGGGGTAAAAAGAAAAGGAAAGAGATTGCAGAGACAGAAAAACACGCGTTCTTCAGCACAACACTGATACTAAATAGGATATATCATCGCAACCTCCAAAAAAATACATCAGGGGTAGGGCTATCAAGAGTGTATTTTTCTAAGCAATTCCATTCTATTATGGTCCTAGGAAAAAACGAATTAAAAAAAATATTGTTTGCACTTTGGTATGACTCTAAAAGACTTCCATCATTAACGTGTGTATTTCGGCGTGTAACGTGCTTTATATAAGGTAATGCATCTAAATTAAAGTAATTATTCTTGATTAGGTACAAAAACTTCAATCTGAAATATTTCCGGCGCGATCTCAAAGACTCCAATTCAAGTGATTTCAACATTTTTGATAGGCTGTCTAAGCGTCGGTACCTATTGCATGGAATCGCGCAGCTAGCCTTTGAACTTTCTCTAATTCGTATATGGCTTTTTGTGTACACGGGTCCCAGACTACGCACGCGTATTCTAAAACTGGCCTAACTAAAGTCTCATAGGCACAGAGCTTGACGCTGGAGGGTGCCAGTAGAAGTTTGCGCCTTAGGGACTAGAACGCTCGTCTCGCAGCAGCACCAACAATGGCAACATGCGTATTCCAGTTTAAACAGCTCGTAATTGTTACCCCAAGGTACTTAACTTCAGAGGCTTCTTTAACTTGAGTGCCATTAATTGTGCAGGGAAGTTGCTTCTGGTTTAGCTGGGAGTGAATTTGTTTACTTGGCAACGTGGGTTTAAGGAGAAAATAATTTTCCTAATTGCGGCACCTTCAAGTTATGAAGGCCTCCAAACATAATTCTTCAACACATCTGCCATTTTACTCAGGCTCGTATCATACAGCTATAGTCGGTTAGAGCATTAAAATGGCGGGAATGTCTCCTCCCACAAGAAACCGCTCTACGCTCCATGCACAATGCGGCGACGCTCCTTGGGCATTCAACGAAATCTTTTTCAGGGCGCAAGTCTTGACTCTTCACGTAAGGACGCTCATGAATTCTCCTCTCATTCTGTGACGCCATTAAAAATGACGCGTTTGTACTAAGTGGCGCAGTGATTACCTTTCGCTTTAGTAGCAGAGGGGGGGGGGCGAAACCGCTCCTGTAGTTTCTATGTTTCGGCAGACCATGCGTACAACGCAAAATGTGGATAAGAATTCATAGTTCGCGCACGCTATAACTTACATAGACTATACATTTTCTACCCACACATTCAGTTGAGTTACGCAGTAACTAATTCTGCGTTCTTATGGTAGCATTTAGATAAACTGTAGCAACCTGGACCCTCTCACTGCGTCATATCTGGAAAGCCCTCCTCATCTGGATTCTGGCTTGCTAGTTCCGAAGAGTTGCACTTGATCAGTTTATCGCTCGCTCAAAAGTATCCCACTGCCCCTTGCCGAAATTTCGAAAGGAAGAGTTTACAGTTGCGGCAGCAGAAGGACTCAGATACTTACCGCTACCGTACTTTTAGGCACATCCTTGGACGGGAAAGATACATCTGCACGCCGCAAAGAAAGCGGACAGCATTCCCGTTCCATTGCAAGAACTCCATATGCAATAAAAGACAGACCGAAAACGTCCTTTCGGAAGGGCCGATTTCACGGGAGTGACGAAACACACTTCCACAGCATATGTACATATTTGACTTCTCGTACGTCACAAATGGGGGTGTAGGACAATATGGTCCCGGATAAAATGATCCCGGAGAATATGGTCCCCGACAATATGGTCCAGGACAATTTGGTGCCGAGTGAAAACCTGGACAAAATGGTCACAACTCAATTTTTCGACACTTCTGACTATCTGTATAAAATGTCGCTGATATCTGCAGCGATTACTTTTAAGGTGAGTGATAGAAATGGAATACGGTCCATTCGTCACATGTCAATTCGTCATAGGGGGAGTAAAAGCAATTTATTGTGCAGGTACCGCATGCAATGTTAGGAAATAACAATGAAAATGAGCATACTTTTGAACACATAACAAGTTTTATCATGTTTCAAGAAAAGGTCTACGATCTAGAAGCGGCAGTTAGTGTACGAACGTGTTAATATGGCCCACGCCCTTCAGAAAGTCATTCATGCTACGGCTCCCTTTTACGTACTGTGTGCAGGATGTAAGAAGTCACTGTTGCATTTCTCGGTAGACCCTTTTTGTCCACCTTTTCTGGTGGATGTCCGGTGGACTCTTGCGTCAGAACTGTGGCGACAAAAGCATGCTGAGATTGCAGGACATCGATCGCTCTCCAAATGGAGGGATGACATTGACCGGACAATGCTGGAAAATCTTCTAGTCCACGCTTCCGCAAAGTCGTTCGTCCTGTGGTCTCCGGTCACTGTTGGGATATGCATGTTCCAGATGCTTGGAGGAAATTTCTGTGCGCATCTACGGAGCCTCATCGTTCCATCCCTTGTTAGTATTTGGCGGAACGTACCAATGACACAAGTGCTTTCAAAGTAGTCGAAAAGGTGTTCCGCTTCAGGAGGAGTGATTGTCAGCAAGAAGTTCATTCCGCTTGCGACGTCATCCAAAGGTAAGAATGCGATTCGATTCATCATACCAACAAACTGCCGAAATGCGTCGCTTTCCTTATAAAGAGGCACTAGCGAGGGCTCTGGTATTTTGCGCCATGTGCTTTCGCGAAAATGAAAATAGCACCCACGAGTGGTGATGTTTCTCTGAAAACTGCACACGCAGAGTTCATGGCAACTGTCTCAAAATCGGTGATCACGAGGTTCGGGCTAGGCGAAGCTCCATTGGTTTCCGAAGCGGCAACAACAGCGTTGAGAAGTTTCTCGTAGGATTCCAGCGTCTTGTTTTCCAAGAAGGCGTACACCACTGGTACTGCGGCTTCTCCAAGAGGAACGTGTAACACGTAAATCAGCGGAAACGGCTCGGGTGCCATTGTGAAGCTTCCATCCATAAGGAGGGTGTCATTTTGGGAGAGCAGCCGTAGGCACTCTGCTATTGTCAAGGCGATTGATCCTGGAGCGGGCTTGTGGCTATTGTCATAGATGAGGAATTCCTCCGGAGATGATCCCCTGGTCGTCGTCCACGCCCCATCACAGACGAGATCGGTAAGACTCGCTGGTGTTGGTGGATAGAGGGAACTTCTTTGACGGCGAATACCCCTCTTGAGGATTTCTTCGGCTGAGACTCGAGCTCTCGCGGACTCCTGGAGGTTGCGAAGTGCTTCTGGGCAGACTGCACTTGGAGGTCCATTCGTCTCTCGTGCAGTTTTCTTTAACGCTGCTCGAAACTTCGATACCTGCAGTGTAAGCGCTGGATCTGGCGGGTGCATGTGTCGCACAGATACTCGTTGCCGTTGGTTTATTCTTCTGTAATAACAGCCCCTTAGCAGCCTCGGGTTCTATCCACGCAACGCCAACGAAAGCCTGCGGCGACGGCCTTGTGCTTGGTATATTGAAATCTCTCGAAATGAAGCTTCTTGCCTTTGTGGTTGGTGTCGCCGAACTCTATACCTGAAAGGTTATTAGAAAAAAATAAAAATCAAGAGTAATTAAAATTACGATTGTAGCCCCTACTGCGTTTGAAATATGAAAAGTTCTACAAAATAATCAAAAGACAGAAGTAAAAAAAGAAACACCGCCAAAGGACGAGAAAAACTCATGACGAAGTCGTCTTACTAAAGCATTCATTTTGTTGTTCTACTTGTTAGTCATGCACTTATCTCATTTCATAGAGATGTTGCACAAGTATGACAGTCTTCTACATGAAAAAAATTGATTGACTAAATCGCCAAAAGATAGTACCTATGGTTTGAAGAGCCGAACGAATTATAATCATGATGCATAAATAACGTTAAAAGGAATACAACGCGCAAAAAAGGCACGGGCGAACAGCAAAAGCTCGAAGCTAAGTTCTTAGCACGGTGTAAGATATTATCTCATACCGTGATTCTTAGTCAGTGAAGCATTATTTGCACGTGGATACTTTTCAACCAGTAAAGCACTTGGTCTAATTTCCGAAAGGCCAAAAACCACAATGATAAAAAAGAGGGTTAAACAGAGCTGCTTTCTTTTTTAGATCTTGTTTACTTGCTTTGTCAACTTGTAAATATAAATTCAAACAATTTTTTTTTGTCGCGAAATAATATAGAAGAGACTAACGAAACGTGCGTACTCACCATATTGGAGCTGGCGTTGTGGGCAAACTTGGTAGAGCAATCCTAAGGTTTTGCGGTTTACCAACGAACAGCGTTGTGGCGTTCGCGTGTCCCTATTTATATAGCTTGGTGGTAGCACTGGCTTACGGCCCTTCATTGTCCTAGAAATGTCTTCTGAGAAGTGTGTTATCTACCGTATTGTACCCCACAACCTGACTGAAGAGTCACAGTAGACGTCACGCATACAACCATAAAAGATGCCCCCTCAAGGTTCTTTTTATGCTATGTTTGAAGGTCGATGTTTGACAAAGCAATAGGGTCAAGGGGACCACAAACGCAGATTCCGCGGAAAGTTCGGTCTCGGCTTGTCGAGGTTTGACAAAATGCATGGACAAAGTCAAGACGGCCTTAAAGGGGGATGCTGTGCAAAGTCCTTTTCCGACTATGTTTCAAGGTCGAGGTTTAAACTCAAGTTGAACGCACGAAAAGAAGAACGAATGGTGAAATTTATGCGCAAAAATATAAACCCTAGATTGACAAACAGCTCGCAACATAAGTATTTTGCGAATCACATTTAATAACAGAAGCCCGTGAAGAGCAAGCAATAAAAAAGTAACTTCAAAATGACCAACGGCTGATGTCATAAGTGTTTAGAAAAAATAAATACACGCAATCTTCGAACCTGTGAAAAGCAAAAAAGAAAAAGAAAAACGCCGCAAAAATGATTTGGGACCATTTTGTCCGGCCTTGCACTCGGGACCATATTGTCCGGGACCATTTTGTCCGGCATCATTTTGTCCGGGACCATATTGCCCAGGACCATAATGTCCGGGACCATATTGTCCGTATCCCCACAACTGGACATCCGTATGTGACAATGATTGCGAAATAAGAAATTAAAAACTCAGCTGCTTAAAGAGAAAAAAAAAAGTCCCATGAGAAAGAGACTATGTGTACGAATGCCTAATCAGCAGCAAAATGGTCACCCTGAACATAAATAAACCTGAATACTCCCCCCCCCCCCCCTTAGGGCTTTTCATACCTGGATGAGGCTATGGGTCCTCTAACTGAGGGCTGATGCAGAAACGAGAAGAATTTGCAGAAGAATAACTTTTATCCCACTTTCATGTATAAATTGATTAAGCGGAAGAGAAAAAAAATGCTAAGAATGTTGCATTAGCAGTCTGTGTAAATCATAACCATGTGAATTAACCTGAGACTGGGGAAGAGGAGAAACATCAAAACGTAGAAGGAACAAAAAATAGACAGGACGACGTTTCAAATTCGGCTAACTCGTTTATTTAGTTCACCTCTTTATATAGTCTCAAACTCAAGGTTATCACTAGGGTTCCGTGCTTTCGGATAAATTCAAAAAATTCTGAAAAACACCGGCTGGTAAAATTTTCGTCTATTCAGATTTATCCGATAAACACGGAAATTTCATGTGCCAATGAATGAAAAAAAAAAAAAGAAAAAGGAAAGAAAAGACGGTGTTTTAGGTTTGGTCAATTCACAGGGTCAAAGTTCCTGAGAAAATGCCGCCCCAGTTTCCTTTCAAATCTGGGACCATTGAAAAAAAAGGACTTATCGCATATCTCGTCAAGGTTCATTCAGAACAATAGTTCGTTGTACTTTCGGGTCATGACAAAGGCCACTGTTCGGGTTTCCAGTTTGGGCCATACTATTCGTGCTTTAGAGGAAGGAGGGTTTGTGTTTGTGTAACATTGAAAGCAATGATCCATAGAGATTCCATAGAAGAGGGAAGAAGGGGTAGGCAGTTGAAACTTCTATAGACCTTTTCATTTCAGTAGTTGCCTCACCGGCGGATAGGGGCGCTGACGCACTCGGCGCCATTAGGTTGCTTCAATTTGGTTGGTTTCGGTTTGAACGTGCACGCGGTTATGTTGCTGTTTTACGTGGTTTTTGCTTAATTTGGTGATACAATTATTTTCCTTGTAGCACACAACCAATGAAACAGTGACATTGAGCCATTTTGAGGACTACAAGTCGTTTTTGAGCCTAAATTGCGGGCTTTTTTACGAACTCCTTTGATGTAGTATGGTCGGTTGCGAAACGCCTGACTAATGCACAGGGAAGATTAGCATCGTCTACGGCCGTACCCGATGACACCAGTTTTCAGAAAAACAAACTAATGAAGAGACTGAAACGTAAATGTAAAGAAGCATATTGACAGCTTGATTAGGAATGTGCTGAATCGGGCAGTACAGATGAACTCCCGAGTGTACTACTCACTGTTTGGTTTTCGTGACCACCCAACCTTTAGTGAACTTCGCGGACTAACAAAGCGTAGTGAACAAGTGGGCGACACCATCTACACCGTAGAGCAACGTGCACCAACGCACGCACTGCGAACGAGGCAGGAGCCTCGCACCACGAGCGACACACACGCGACACAGAGCTCCGATGGAACACGCCGGCAGGAACCCAGGCTCGTCTCATCTGCCATAGACATTATCTCGGACTGGCCCGTTTGTAAATATCTATCTGTAAATTATGTAAATAACAAGTGTGTCAGCAAAGAATGCCTCTCGGTATGTTGACCACAAATTGGTGACCCGGACTGCCAGATACCTTGGACTACGTGCCTCCAACTCCGAGATGTCCCACCCCGATGGCCACGGAACATCAGATGGCGATGCAGCGGCCGGGTCTGCTACCGCTCCTTCACACGCTGCCGCCATCCACCTGAAGCTGCCCGATTTTTGGACAAATGATGCAGAACTTTGGTTCCTTCACGCGGACGCCTTTTTCCGCAACAACCGCATCAATTCTCAGCGAGCCAAATTTGATCATGTCGTGACGGCCCTGCCCCAGGCGACCACATCAATCGTAAGAGATCTCCTCCGTGCTCCTCCGGAAAATCCTTACGATGGCCTAAGGGATGCGTTGATCCAGCGTACTACCGCCTCCGAGCAGAAACGGCTGCAACAGTTGCTGACCGCCGAAGAACTAGGCGACCGCAAGCCGTCCCAACTTCTTCGCCGCATGCAACAGCTACTAGGAGATAGAGCCGACAACCTGGATAATTCACTCATCCGTGAGCTCTTTCTCCAAAGGCTTCCCAACAACGTGCGCATGATACTTACAACATCCGACACAACGTCCTTGGAAGCGTTAGCACGCATGGCGGACAAGATCATGGAGGTTGGTTCCCCAGCTCTTTACGCCACCCACCAAGTGCTTCCTACGCAGCAGGCTCCACCTCTCCCCACCGACATGAAGCTTTTTGAGATCATCCATCGTCTCTCATCAAAAGTGGACCAACTATCGCTGCAGGTTGCCGAACTACGAGCGTCGACCACCTTTCGTCCCCGGTCTCGCTCCTCCAGTTTCCACCGAACCACTGGACGCAGAAGCTCTCCAAACTCAACAAACCGCATCTGCTGGTACCACCAAAAGTTCGGTGATGCGGCAAACAACTGCTCGCCACCCTGCTCTATGGGAAACGCCGAGAACACCACGTTAAAGACGGCCAACGTGGTGATCCCCGAAAAGAGCCGTCTTTTCTTCATCACTGACAGGACCACCAAAATTCGATACCTCGTGGACACAGGCGCGGAAATCTGCGTTTATCCTTCAACTCCGGAGGACCGCCGACACCGTCAGCCTTTGACATCTCTAGCAGCGGCCAATGGCTCAGCTATTAACACCTATGGTGAGAAATCCATCACTCTCGATCTCGGATTAAGACGGACTTTCCGTTGGATATTCATAGTCGCGGATGTCAAGTACCCTATCCTTGGCGCGGACTTCTTACAGTTCTTCAACCTAACCGTCGACATGCGTCAGTACCAGCTTCGCGATGGTGAGACGCATCTACACGTCCAGGGAATAGAGGTCCGAGACCAAAAGCTTCAACTTCACCAGCCATGTCCTCCAGCCTCGACACAATGGGAAGCACTTCTCTATCACTTCCCGAGACTAACACGACCATCGTTCCATGCCGCATCCACGCAGCACACCATTACCCACTCCATCGAAACTACCGGACCACCCGTCTTCGCTCGACCCCGGCGACTAGCTCCCGAGAAGCTAAAAATCGCAAAGAACGAGTTCGAACACATGATCGAGCTTGGTATTGTCCGGCCTTCATCGAGCAGCTGGTCGTCCCCCTTACACATGGTCCAAAAGAAAACTGGAGATTGGAGGCCTTGCGGCGACTACCGTGCACTAAACAAAGTCACGGTACCAGACCGGTATCCCATCCCACATATTCAGGATTTCTCCGGGGCCATTGCAGGGGCGGCTATCTTCACCAAGCTAGATCTCGTGAAGGCCTACCATCACATCCCAATTGCGCCAGAAGACATTCCTAAAACAGCGATTGTAACACCTTTTGGATTGTTTGAATATGTGCGGATGCCATTCGGCCTCAGAAACGCCGCTCAAACATTCCAGCGTTTTATGGACCAAGTGCTGCGAAATCTTCCATTCTGTTTCGCATATTTGGATGACATTTTGGTGTTTAGCAAGACATCTGAAGAGCACCAATGTCACCTTCGAACGATCTTCGAACGTCTAGACGAATTCGGTGTCACCATCAATGTGCAAAAATGCACATTCGGCGTGTCCGAACTGGACTTTCTCGGACACCACCTCAACAAGGACGGCATTCAACCTCTGTCGTCGAAAGTCCAAGCGATCCAGGATTTTCCACGACCAACCAATGTGCGACAACTCAGAGAATTCCTGGGACTTATCAATTTCTACCGTCGCTTTCTCCCAGGATGCGCTGCTGTACTTCGCCCACTGAATGCTTTCCTCGCGGGAGTCAAGGCGAAGACTTCACCCCTAGCCTGGAACCCCGCAGCCGAGGAAGCCTTCGTCAGAATCAAGAACCAGTTAGCCAACGTGGTACTCCTGACGCATCCCAGATCGGACGCTCCAACTTCCATCATGGTCGATGCCTCGGACACAGCGATCGGCGCAGTTTGTCAGCAGTTGATTGATGGATGCTGGTGCCCCATCGCATTCTACTCGAAATCACTGTCCCCTACCGAAGTGAAGTACAGTACCTTTGGACGTGAGTTACTTGCCACCTACTCCGCTGTCAAGCACTTTCGTCACTTTCTGGAAGGGAGACAATTCTTCATACTCACAGATCACAAGCCGCTGACGTACGCCATTGCCTCTCGCAGTGCTGCGCACTCCCCGAGAGAAATTCGTCAGCTGGCATTCATATCAGAATTCACAACGGACATCAGGTTCATCAAAGGACAAGAAAACATTGTAGCCGATACTCTTTCCCGCGTTCACATCGATGCGTCTTTCATAGAACACCCACCTCTGGACTACTCGGCCCTCTCAGCTTCCCAGAAAAATGACTCTGAACTCCAGACGCTGCTCAGCTCCTCCTCCTGCTCACTGGAGCTCCAGGAAGTCCAGACAGACTTATCATCGCCAACACTGGTATGCGACGTTTCAACCGGTCAGCCACGTCCTTACCTCACTAGAGATTTTCGACGCCAAGCCTTCAACATACTTCATTCCCTGGCACACCCTGGTATCAAGTCAACACAAAGACTTGTTTCATCTCGGTATGTATGGCCTGGCATGAACTCCGACGTCCGACGCTGGACACGTGCCTGCATCAACTGCCAGAGAACCAAAGTCCATCGCCATACTGTCTCACCGATCTGCGACATTTCAGCTTCCCCACGGACGATTCAGCCACCTCCACATGGACATCGTTGGACCCCTTCCACCATCTCAAGGTTATCGGTACATCTTCACCGTCATCGATCGCTTCACCAGATGGCCTGAGGCGGTACCCCTAACTGATATCACTGCTGAAGCCGTTGCACAAGCATTCCTCACTTCGTGGGTTGCAAGATTCGGAATTCCTACCACTGTAACCACAGACCGCGGAAGACAGTTTCAATCCAACCTGTTCGCAACGCTATCAAAACTGCTTAGTTTCCATCACATCTCAACGACGTCGTACCATCCGAGCGCGAATGGACTCGTCGAGAGATTTCATCGGCAGCTCAAAACAGCTATCACTGCAACGACGCCATCCACATGGAGTGAATATCTTCCGCTCGCCATGCTGGGAATCCGAGCTGCGCTCAAGATCGACCTTGGATGCAGCGCAGCAGAGCTGGTTTACGGCACCCCGCTCCGCCTACCAAGCGACTTCTTCTGTGCTTCACCATCCAGCTCTCTGCCTGACCCTCTCGACTACGTGGAAAGGCTCCGCTCCCACATGGCCACCCTCCGTCCTTCACCCACACGTCGAACCCGGCAACAAAAACTCTTTGTGAGCCCCGACCTCTCCACCGCCACGCATGTCTTCGTGCGACACGATGCTGCGCGACGCTCCCTACAACCAGCATACGATGGTCCGTACAAGGTCCTGGGAAGAGCTGAAAAGCACTTTACCCTGGCCTACCCGAACCGCGAAGACCATGTCTCAATCGACCGACTAAAGCCTGCGTATATCCTGAGCTCGGACGACACGGACAACCTCACAACGTGCACTGCGAGTGTGGGATGCTCTGCCACGATGGACATCACGCATCCAACTCAACCCGATCCAGCCCGTCCCCGCAACGTCCGCTTCACTCTCCAAAACACTACCAACTAGCGCGCAAACAGCGTCTTTCACCGCTATTCCGCTAGGGGGAGCCCATGTAGCGAACAAGCGGGCGACACCATCTACACCGTAGAGCAACGTGCACCAACGCACGCACTGCGAACGAGGCAGGAGCCTCGCACCACGAGCGACACACACGCGACACAGAGCTCCGATGGAACACGCCGGCAGGAACCCAGGCTCGTCTCATCTGCCATAGACATTATCTCGGACTGGCCCGTTTGTAAATATCTATCTGTAAA
>JAZHYW010025737.1:0-157675 GCA_037355805.1 Ixodes ricinus | reverse complement strand
AAGGTGGCACTGTATCATGCTACTACTTCCACCGCACATGTGTGCCAGGCAACGTTGGCCAGTGTTTGCGCTTGGAACTCAAAAGAGTGGCAATGAAACTAGCATAAAATAAGGCACCCTGTTTGATATTCACCATTTTTTTTTTTTTAATTGGATGCAGCATGGTGTTATCAAAATGACTCACCTATGACTCTCTCGGCAGAGGCCAACGAGGGTGGGCTTTACCACTTTTCCGTTGGGGAATGTGGAGAAGAGATAGCACATGGAAAGTGCGTCATCAATGTCTCTCAGGGCATCCACAAATGTCGGATACCTAGGCAAGCGTCATAAAGAAAGAGAACTGTGACATTCTGTTCCTTTGCAAAATAAACCATGGCATTTCAGCTAGTACCAACATAATACAAGGAACACCATGAATGCATAATGTAAGAAGTTGCAGAAAGAGGATACAGTACATTGTACATATGTTCTGTACCTCACCCCAAGCTGAACTAACTTCAATGATGGAAGTGGCATTTGACACTTTGTAGGAGGTTCTGTAGCAGGCAGAATATTGGTTTCAAAGTGTCTGCTCCAAAAGCAGACACTTTTGGAGCAGATGCCAACATCTGTTCGTAGCAGATCAGATGAAAATGAAGAAGTGACTGCATCGCTAAATGATTCCATCTATAATAATGATTGAGAGTTCCTCTTTGATAGTGCAGCATATTATGTTATTATCTTTTTTTTTAATAAGAATAGATAGGGTGTAAAAGGGATGCAGAGCCTTTTTTAACAACCAAGGCTCTGGTCATAGTAGGTTCTATTTCCAATGGGTATTAAAGAATGGTTGAAAAATGATTTAAGGCAAGACACTTCAGTTGGGGTAAAGCCTCTCTCCCCTCCCTCTTTTACACTCGGTAGTTTATTTAGCCTGTAAATATATATTTTCTGCAAAATGCCAGAAAAAAATCTACATATCTGCTAGCACGTCTATAAATAAATAAAAATATAACCCTCAAGTATTATGAACCTACTAAACTCAAGACTCTAATACCCTAAACTGTAAAAACCACCCACAAATATTATGAAAGCCAACATTTGTGCTTTCAAAGGTGACACTGACTTAAATCTGGTTCCAACGCCGTAAGAGAGGAAAGTTTGCAGCTCTTCCAATCGACAGCTGCACAAGAACTACCCTGACTACAGTATTTATTTAAATATAGACCCACATTGTTTCTTTCTCTCTCTTTCTTGGCACAGCTTTTTAAGATCAGAAATCAACCTATAATTAAGACAAAAAAAAAATCAACCTGTAATAATACTGAGCATAATTTCCGTGCCTATCTTGCTAACCCAGGCCCCCATGTCAGCCGCTGCTCCTGGCTCTCCGATGCAAAGCAGTGAAGGTCGACATGTGCGCTCGTGAGAGGTGGTGAAGGTTGGCACAAGTGGCGCAATTGGGTAGCCACGGCATGGAGCCATGTCGCAGACATTACATTCAAGCGATCTCATCGGGAATACAAGTAGCCGCCATCCTACTATTTTACAAATTTTTCTAGCGGTGTTTACCTCCTGACATTGCCAACATAGTCTGGAAATGTAGGTGCCATTGGCGACCAACCGGCCAGCGCGGTTGAGGGGCAATTTTGATACTTTGTTTCATCTTAAGTGAAAGTGCAGCCGACGCTACAAGCCAATGGGATCAATCAAACAGCATCAAAGCGTGACATCATGGCATTCATCATCTTCCTGTATGTGTTCTTTCATCCGCTAAACCAATCAAGTGCAGTGAATGTCCCGTGACTTGCACTTTTAGTATGCGTGTTAACGGTTGTATGTGTTTGAGCCTTCGACTGTGCTCTGACCTAGGACGAAACAAACTTGCAGTGAGTAGAGACGCTGTGGAATACATATTTATATAATTTTCCTTTCCTCCTACCTTTCTAAATATAAAAGTCGACCAATAAAAAAATATATTTATTTTTTGTTTTGTTTAACATTATCTTGGCGCAGGTGTGGCGCAATCGTTCATTTATAGCACAATTTGGCTCAAATGGTGCAGCACTTCTATCACTGTAACTTGTCTATGGGCAAGATGCAAGAAAACTAATTTAACTCTTAGTGGGTAATTAAGGTGCCAGACCTTAATAATGACACACACCCTCCAAGCAGAAGTGGCTTAAAGCTGAAAATAATTCCTTCAGCGAAGAATTCCAGTGATCTCAGATGTGAAGCATGAATGTGGCGTGGCCACAGGCACACTTACCTCTCCTTGACAATGTGGTCGAGCCTGTAGACTGGCTCATTGTTACGGATATGCTCTGCAGTGTCCCTTTCGTTCTTGCCTATGGCTTTCCTCAGTTTGCGTATGAACACCTGGAAATGGGCAACACATCAGGGTTAGCAAAGAAGACTGACGGGAGAAATGTCCACTATCAGGGATCATGATAGCCAAAGGCTTGCCTTGTTGAGCGACTATAAGGTCTCAAAGAACTTCAATATACAATGCTTAAGAGCAGGGGTTCTCAAACTGGGTTCCGGGGAACACAGGGGTTCCACGAGCTGGTCTCATGGGTTCCGCGAACACCCAGATTGCAACCCCCCCCCCCGCCATGCCACAGGCTGCGCGGCAGGACCATGCAAAGCGCCTTCATCTCACTTCGTACTGACATCGCGATTGATATGGTGGGGATATATGGGAAGCAACACAAGCGAAAGTGCCTACAATTGTGCACCTGTTGCTTCTCGGTCGGCAAATATGGAGGGGGGTTCTGCGGCCTTTTTGAGGCTTCCTGGGGTTCCGTAAGACCAAAAAGTTTGAGAACCCCTGCTTTAGAGGGAGGTTTTAGGATTGGGGCTATACAATAACTGGTGAAAATTGAGGTTGGACAAAGTCAAAGGTGGTCTAAACTGCTCCTCGTTTTAAGCAAGCGGCACTGGATGATAGAAGATATTAGGCTCATACCGTCTGTCAATGAGTTACTGCTGATGTGTACAAGTCATGTTTCACACTAACGCAGGAATTCTACAGAGAACCATCATCTGTTCACTGACATGGAAAGCTTTTCCACTGGTCGTTACAATAATGATACCTCAGGTATCACAATTCTGGCATATCAAGGGTCTGCTTGACGGAAGGCTGAAGTTCAAAATCACTTATGACAGGTTGCCAGCTAACATACTGCTACAACATAAACGGCAAATGACTGCTACACTGCTACAACACAAAAAACCAAACGAGTCAACCTGTTCCACAGTTGGCGTATATGCATAGTTTTGTAGCGTGAGCTACACTGGCCGAGGTTGAGCAGTTTCACGTAGCTCGCATAATGAGCCGTGCTCCGTGCTGCGCAAGCGCGAGGAGCAGTGACGTCACACGGCGCACAGCTGGCGCGCCAAAGACGCCGCCGCCGCGCGCCTCGCCGGTCTGCACATGTGCGAGGAGCAGTGACGTCACACGGCGCACAGCTGGCGCGTCAAAGCCGCCGCCGTCGCGCGCTCCGCCGCCACCGCGCGCGCCTCGCCGGTCTGCACATTCCAGAGGAGCCACGTCATAGCCGCGGAGACGCACTGGTGCTGCCGCGTGCCCAGCTGTCCGCCTCCGTTGCGCAGTAGCCAAGTCTGACGCTGCACCGGAGCCGCTTGATAGCGCCTCTCATTTTGTGCACATAAGCTCACGCTACGTATATCCTGGAATAGCCGAGCTAAGCCACCGCAATTTTTTAGCATATGCCTGTTCAAAATAATATGATAGCAATAAAAACATGCTACAAAATGTTTATTTATATATTACTAGCATTTGAATACATAGCGAAACCTTAGAAATCCCCATAAACAGTTTAAAAAAACATTTTCTAACATGGAATTATTTTAATGACCTAATAATTAGAATGCAATATTTTGCCATGCCTCGAAGAGATATATCTCAAATCTCATTGCAGATACAAAACCTACACTACATGCTCGGTTTGCATAAGTTATGTAAATAAATAAAGAAGTTGAAGAACCTTAAACAGATAAATGAGTACAGAGCTTTTCATACACTGAAGACTACACCTACAGTACGAAACAGATGAAGTGTAAGATAGAACATTAATAGCAGAAACAGGCTGAAATTTCTGATACAAACTTTCACTAAAATGCTACAACATGCTACCGTAATATACCGAGAGATGCCCCACCCCTGAAAGATAACCCATCCCTACTTTTGGCAGGATTTGATACTTTTTTAAAAACACCGAAAGATAGCCCACTTCTAGTAACTGCAGGGCCCTGGCCAATGGTGACCTCGGCGGAAATGGTGTTCCTTAGCCACGACGAGAGATAGGCATACATCGCTGACTGGGAGGGACAGTCTTCTTTGGTGCATCGCCCCTCTCTGCAATCACAAGTTAGGCAGGTCACTAAATCTAAAACTAGCATTTTTTTAAACCTTTTTTGATCGCACCCCGAAAGTTAGCCCACTTCATATTTTCACTCAAGTTGCTTTTGGTGGGCTATCTCTCGGTATATTACGGTAGTTTGCTGGGAGCAGGCTTTTGGAACCGGGTTCCCGGACACAAACCTTGAAGTCTCTGAACTTCTGGATGATTGGCTCGTGTGCAAGGAACTGGATGTCCTTGAGGAGGTAGTATGTGTTGTGAACTGAACTTCCGTGATTCACGTGCCTCCTGTACTTGGGCTCGACCGGGTAGATCCCCTTGAGGATGCATAGTCTCCTGCGGATGGTGCGTCATCGTTAACGACGGTTTAACTTGAAATCTTAGCGATCTGTAACAATGCGACGCGACAAACCTCGTGACCGGCAAGCTAGGAGAATGGCCAATAAGCTTCCTATGACTGCTTCACAGAAACGGAGAAACTGAGCCAAGGCTCGGATATTTCAACATTCGATTAGCTTTGACGGGCCACGGCAGCCTCAAAGCCAAGCGAGCAAACTGCGAGAAAATCGGCAATCGGAATGTCAAGTTCAACGCCTGCTCAACCGTCTTCGCGGCTCCGGGAATAAAAGAAAACTCATTCCAGGGATTATGCCGTAACAGAATCTACCTGTTTGGACATTTGACAAGCCTCCAAAGCCCCGACCACGACTGATTTGGTCGTGGTCAGTACGATAACACGAAGCTGGGTCACTGGGTCCTGTTCCATAGGGACCGACACCACTGTTGTAATACTTCTCGAGTTTAATTTTGATAAGCACAAGGAAAAGGTCAGGTCACAAACAACCCTAAGCTCTCGATCAAGATAGTAAATTAGACATAAATTGTGAATAATACACCTCAAGCTACGTGACACCAATGAAGCACAGAAGCGGTCACGTGACCTTTGCTCCTATGTCGCGACGAGGAACCGTAGAGTGGCGCCACTCTCCCATCCCCTCTCCCTCCCTCTCCTCCTCCTCCTCCTCCCCCCCCCCCTTCTTGTGGCTAATAGACCCTTTTCAAAATTTCGAAATGATGTATAGGTTATGTGCGGCCTCTGGTCATGCACTGTGAGAACGCATTGGACACGAGCACTTCGTCAGCATTCGGCGTGTACTCGGATCGAAACGCATTCCACAGGAGTGCTGCGTTAGTGCTCGGAGCGAACTCGGAACCAATCGCGGGCTTCACGCCGGAAGCGATGAGACCAACTAATGGCGGCTGCGCGTAATCTATGCATCATTTCACAATTTCGGAAAGGGTCTACAGTTGGTGACAGGTTAAGAATTCAGCAGATGCTCCACATCGAGCACATGCTTTCTGCCTTTCATAACATTTTGTCGCACGTGCGAGTGCGGGCTGAAGGCGGAGCTTCCTACTGCATTCTTAGCCAGTCACCAATTATTGGGGACGTTTACGGCTTGTGGTTTGTCAGAAAATATGATTACGAACAGGCCCAACCAGCATTCAACCAATAACGTTCCCCAATTTTTCGTGCAATTCATTCAAATGAACGGCCGGACTCTGCTCGAGTCCGACTAAAGGTCTGTTCACATGATGCATCTTGTTGGCGAATCTTGTGTCGCGAGATTGGGTTTGGGTAAACAGATTCTCCGTCTAAATGCAACCGAAAAAGCAACGCGCCTCCGAAAAAAGTGGCGCGTGTTCCTCGCTTCTGGAGCAGTCTTTCGCTGAAACCCCACCGAGGCCTGTCAATCACCTGAAGGAGAAACGCCGACGCTGCCAGTGGCCGCTCGACTTCGCTCTGACGTCTGACATTCGAGGCGGAGCGAGCTTTTGGAAGAGTCTGATTTTCGGCCGATTCCGTATCCGAGTCAAAGACAAAAAAAGAAAAGCAAACATTGCGAGCAACAAGAGGAGACGCCGTGTATACAGGTGATGAGCCTTGGTCCTCGGTTGCAAGTGTGTGAACGGCGCTTTAGCAGTATGGGTTGGTGGTGCGGTGCAGATTCATCAGCAGTCGCGACAAGTGCAGGCACCGCATATAATCATCATTACTGGGGATAACTTTCTTTTAGCAGTGCAAAATGTCCGAAATGCTTCGAGATCATTTGCCTGTTCTTTGACGTATACGGTCTTTCCCGGGTTTGGCAGGACTAGGAAACCCAGCGAGCCAAATCTGATGAAGTTTATTGAGTGGTATTAGCCCATTCGCTACCAAAACCGGCGAATCGCTTGGCGTGCCGTCAGGGGCCATATTGCCGAAGCCGGCGATTCGCCGGTCTGCATGAATTTGTTTTAAAGAGCCATTCATAGATGGCGCGCTATGTAGACTTGGGGTAGTGTAGTTAGATACATTGCCAACAGATGGCGAGGATCATTCTGTTTGCTGTATTCGTTTGAGCTTGTACTCTAGTGTGTCACCTTTCCCGCTCGATCGCTGCCTGCTTGGAGAAGATGGCAGTGTCTACTGTACGGTATGGCCTCTCTGATGATGAAATCATAGATATCCTCTTCAACAGCGTTGACGATGGGACGTGTGGTGAGGGTAGCGAGTTTTCGGAGCCTTCTGTTGACGACAGGGGCGATTCCGACAGCAGTTCTGAGTTCGAATCACGACAAGAGTGCACTGGTTGTGCGACACCTAAGCGACCGAGGAAGGAGTGCTTCGAAATCTTTCATATGAGGAAGAATCTGTCAGGGCCTATTGATTTAAAGACTTGAATGAACCACTTAAGCATGTAAACAAACATGTTTTCTTGTTTTCCGCACAGAGTTTTACTGTAAAAGCTTATTATACAAGCAAAACAGCCATGCCTAGTATGGCCCTGTTTTAGGGGAAAACATGCGGTACGGACGGCCTGGCAGCACGTGATGCGTGCAGTAGCGAATGGGTTAATAAAACAGACTGTCTCTTCACACTGTTCATACTTCATATCATTTTGAGGCAAAACACATGATATTCCCGGTGTAGATGACAAGGTTTGGTGAAATTCTCACGAGTCAATACGTCACAAGTTTCGCGCGTCAAACTCCATGTGTGAACAGGCCGATTTCGTGAAATCTTCGGTTTCGCTAGACTGTGGCGCATTGAAAAGATGCATCGTGTGAATAAGCCTTTAGTGTGCATCCAACGGCAGTTCTTGGAAGCTCATCTTCAATGACGGCTGCCGTACAGTCGCGATTGATACGAAGGTGAACACGCGATCGTCGATCGCTCCGTGCTGGCAGCGTCATGAAACGGGAGACATACACTTATGGTGAATTCCACTCGTAGATCTCGAGCGCCAAAGTCATTCCGCTCGCAGATCTGGCTCGAGCTTGTCATCTTCCGCTCGCAGATCTCTAGCAGCGCCCGCTCCACGGAGTGCCCCAAACCCCGTCGAACTTGCTCTGCGGGATTTCACAGATCTCTCCAGAAGTACAGAGCACTCTACGTCATTTTGTCGGCAGTGCGCATGCGCGGCGAGGTTGGCGGGGTCGGCAGGCCGGTGGGGCCACGGTCGGGTCGTCGAGTTGGATCTGTTCGGATGCGTCGGTCTTTTACGCGGGATTGTGACGGCTCGAACGCTTCTACCTCGCGTAGATTAGGGATACAAAGCCGGGACTGTGGAGCGTGGTAAATCGTAAGCGCTGACATCTGTGATCGTGAGAGAAAGAATGACGGAGAATCCTGAGGCAGACGCAAAGTTAGGCCTGTTCATTCTGCAGCCAATGATTGTTTACCTTTCTACACTGCATTCCGCCGGCGTTTTCCCGTGCAATAAAGCAAGAAGAGATTAGGCAACGACCGTGCGAAGTGATGGTTTGTTACCTCTGTGTTTATTAAAGTCGTACCAGAAATCTGAACTCCACCGCTGGCAATCGCTGTCCGTGCCCCGCCGCTTCGAGGCGGCCGAAAGGTATGTGATGGTGCCGAATGCGGACGTCTTCGTTATTTGCGACATGGGCGCCGTGGTACGTGTAATTTCGCCCGGCCTGTGTCGCGTGTTATTTCTGCGTCGGAAAGATCAGTCGGCTGAGGCGTTGGTGGGCTTGTCAAGTTCGAGCAGTGGCCATTTTAAACGGCGGAGGGGAAGCGGTGGGGAGGGGTGTGGGGTAAGTCGCTCCAAAAATGCGAGTTTATCTTCCCCTCGTCGATTTGGAGCGGGTCCCACGGAGCGGAATTTCGCCTTCCTCGCGGATTTCGGAAAGCGCTCCGGATCTACGAGTGGAATTAACCAATGGTAACCCTAGAGCTAGGGGACAAAAAGGCGCGCAAGCCGCCGTGACGGCTTGCGTGCCTTATCACGCGCCTTGACACGCTTGGTTCGCAAAGCGCACACGCCACCATGGCCGCCGCTTATGACCCGGCCGACTGTGCACGATCACAAGGATTGAGCGGCCGTGCCTACTGAGGAGACGCAGAACTTGTTGTTCTGTGAGCTAACCAAAACGGATGACCGAGGTCCTAGTCGTGTACTCTAGTGTCATCCGTGAGAAACGGGAACTGTGAATCCATCCAGAAAGCGCATACCTGAAGTCTTTTAGAGAAAGTTGGAGTTTTCGAATGGCCTTCCTTCTGTTGATATAGTTGGTGGCTGCCCCACTGGTTCCCTGAAAAGCAAGGTAGGTGCTCGATTTGAGACTTCACTAAAATCGGCACCTTTTCTACGAGCCTTTCCAGCAAGGGTCCCCTCTCCGCTCACGCTCTAATGCGATGCAATCCGGTCTGTTAAGATTATATAAAAAATTATCCCTCAATATGATATTACGGAACTTTTAACTATACTAAAACATTAGATCATCCCATTTGACGTAACGAGTGAATGGTGTCGTCGATATGCCAAATCTGCCATTTTCTCTTAGAACGTTTACAGGCTAATAAAATAAACAAATAGGGTCATGGTATCGTTACATTATTAATTGCATATAATACAATGTCAAATAACAGAGAGAAATCAGTATTTACCTTCTTCTTTGCCTTGCGTGCCATGATCCAAACACACGTGCGTCGTCACGAAAGGCGTTACCAAGGTTGCTTCTGATAATGCGCTAACCAGAAATCACCGAAAACGGCATATGAAATTTGCACGTTTGAAAGTCGATAAAAAAAAACTAATAAAAATTTCACAAAAAAAGCAACAAGAAGCTTTTGGGCACAAGATATTATGCTTTCTCATAAAGAATATTTTTTAGACAAAATGTTTTATTTCTTCGACAGCTCATATATGGTTTCGGTTTTGTTTTTGACGCGTTCCAGAGCTAATTTTCTGCTTTCTTTTCGACATTTTGTCCTGTCCCCACCTACACTTCAATCATTTCGTTTGTAAAAAAATGTAGCTGGTTTTGTTTAACGAATAAAACCTAGTCTCTTGGAAATGCTTTCTTGCTTGTCCAAACACCGATTCAAAAACGTTCATACCGCGCTCGACGAGATCTCGCGCAAGAAGCGCGTGCTAACACCAATAGCTCCCGTACTAAAGAAAACTAAAGGCATAACACGCTCAATAGCGATCTTTCACCTTTTCAGCAAAATTTGAGCATTCCGAGTATGGACCTGACTCCGGAAGAGATCGCGGACATCAAGGGAGCGTTTCTGCTCTTTGACCGCAACGGCGACGGAACCATCTCCACGACCGAGCTGGAGATGGTCCTCCGCGCCATGGGCGAACGGCCCAGTCCTTCCCAGCTGGCCCGCATAGTGCGGCAAATAGACAGCGACCGCAATGGAAGCATCGACTTCCAAGAGTTTCTCTTCTTCATGGCCGGCAGGATTTCCCACAAAGGCCTCTCCAAAAGCGCAGTACTCAAGGCCTTCCAACTATTCGACCGCGATGGCAACGGATACATCACCAAGGAGGAACTCGTCCACATTTTCACGCACGTGAGCGCAGAATGAATGCATGTACTATCAAATTCAGCTCTAAAAATTAGCGTTACATTGCCACCACTAGACGCGGCATTGCGGGCCTTCATGGTACGGGTTGTTGCCTTTCTGCGGTGCCGCGGCTCTCCTGAGCAAATAAAAAGTAATGTTAAATAATAAAATATATTTATATATATATATTTTTTTTACCGCAAAAATAAATTACGAATCTCCGAATGCTCATTCCACGCCCAAATGTAACGCTACTTGTACGAACCAGACGCCATAGTATCAGAACTGACAGTAATCTTAATAAAAAATTAAGTTATTTTCTGCAATTTTCAATGGGAAAATGGGGGCCCATTTTTGGCAACTCGAGAGCTCCTGTAAGCCGCCATTGAAAATCACTTATATAACTTTTGAGTAAGATAACGGTTACTGCTGAAACTGGCATCCGGACGGCTAGGGCTACGTTTGGACAGAAAATGAGTGTTCAACAATGCATTTTCGTTATTTTCAACGATGCATTTTCGTCATTCGCTACCCAACATAATCTTTTCGAAGTGTCTAGCGTTACGTCCGACGTAACCCAAGTTACGTCCAAATCTCCGCCTTCCCAAGGTTCACGTGGGAGAGAGAGGAGGGCGGGGGGGGGGGAGGGTTAGGTATACGCTTTTCAGTGCTCCGTCCGGACGTAACGCTAGCCACAGCGAAATCTTTTTGTTGGGTAGCACCACAAATTCACTTTTTTTTAAGCATAAATAAACTATGCAGTTGAACGCTCAGTTTTCACCCAAATGCAGCGCTTGCGGTCATAACCATGTCAAAGTTCCCTAACAAAGTTTTCTTATTCAAAAGTTCTAAGCGATTTTCGGAAATTTGAAATGGGAAAATGGTGGCTGACAGACCGAGAACGGGCCCGATTTTCCCATTGAAAGCTTCGGAAAATCGCTTCTGAATAAAATAAAGGTTAGTTTTGAAACTTCGGTATCTGGTCCAAACCGCTTGAGATACAATCAGGAGGAGACGAGTGTTCAGCAATGCATACTTTCTTTTTGCAATATAAAAAAAGAAGAAAAAAAGAAAAAGGGGGGGGGGACATGCATTTATTTGGCTGAGGACAGACGATATTCCTTGGGTGCCACATTTTGAGCGCAATGTTCACAGTGTATGATCAAAACAAGCCCAACCCACTGTACCTACCTCTTAAGAACAATGAACAATCTTGGTGTAGAATGCTCACTGAAAAAGAGCATCAGGCTCAGCAGCAACAGACTGAATTATGGCCGCCAGTGAATATTACCTATTCACCGGGCGCTGTGTTGTTCACGGCGGATAAACAGAACAAACTCACTTACCACCAGCCAACAGTGACAATCTTGACGACACGAAATGTAGAAATTTGTGTAATATTTGTGTGAATTTGTGTAATACTGAATTTGTGAAATTTTTATCAAAAACAATCTTATACTGGCAGCGGAAAATAACAAAACTGTAACAAACAGCCAAGAAAGAAAAAAAATATTCCAGAAGTATAATGCAAGGAGAGCTCTTGCAAAATGCTAAAATAGAAAGCAATGCTGAAATTGAAAAGCAATCATGTTAAAGCTACTTTTCCTGTGTCGATTTTAAGGAGTCAATAACAAACTTAATTAAATAAAATTGATGAAAAGACACCTGCTGTTCACTGCTTTCTAGCTTTGTCATGCTACTGTCGTTACAAACTGACAATATAAAAGCATGACAAGCATTGCGCTTTCAAAGAGCTGTACATCTCATATGTCCTGAGTTACCAGAAACAATGCCCAATTTTTGGGAATGTGTAGACTGTTTTCCCAATCTGCTTTTTTCACTCCAGGTTGGTCAGAGCATGAGCCAAGAAGACGCCGAAAAGATAATCCACGAAGTGGATGTGGACAAGGACGGAAAGATCCATTACACTGAATTGGTCAACAAGGTGCTGCCCACCAAGAAGCAAAAAGAAGAAACCAAAACCTAGAAGGTCGTCGCTTGGCACGGTCTTTATTATTAAACAAGTGTTTTATCGCTTGGGCCGCTTGCCGCCTTGACCTCTGGATGCTCCTCCCCTTCCACCGAAGGTCTGGCTCTTGAACTGCTGCTTCTTTCCTTTCTTTTTTCCTCCCTGGAAGAACACAGGCGAATGTCAGAAGCACAAAAGGGGGATCAATGGCCGATCGTGCTAGCGCACCACGACTTGGAGCATGTGGAGCAAAAGCTTGCTCTGAAAAACACGGGAATCCTGGGCTCACGTCTCACCCTTGCCCTGTTTCAATCCGGATGAGTATCGTACCAGCGTGCAGTCGTACATTGCTACTGCATGACGCACGTTAAGTTAAAAACCACAGTCGTACTGAACTGGCTAAATATTTTGTCTACAGGGAAAAACAATGCAGCCAAGAGCTCTGGCTGACTAACCTCGTGCTGTCTAAACATCTGCCGTAAAATCCCGTACGAATGCCCTCCCCGAAAAATCACCCTCATCGGTGTGAAGAACGAGGTGCCATTGGGAGGGATGTCAGCGTTTGCAGTACCATCTAGCAGTTTCCACTCTTTACAATGCCACAGAAGAATTTAGCGATCTCTTACCTTGACAGCAAAGCATTTCATGACAAATTATCATTAAAAGCAAACTGATCCGCTGTCGAACTGGGATTGTGTGTACAGCCCAAGCATCCCTACGTCGCAAGAGCCCGACGTCTGTGTTCATGCGCCGGGAAGGAATCCTTGGTGTTTCTCCCTCATGTTTAAGGGTACATGAAAAGAATAACCACACAAGACGAAAAACGGCCCAAGCACCTTTCTCGTGCTCTTGTAGTCCTTTGTTTTGTGTGTTTATTCTTCCCACGTTCTCCAACTGCCACCAGCACAATCGCGGGAGCACAGCGACGCATCCTAGATGGGTCCTATGTTTCAAAATCTTTCGTAGACCGGAGGAAAGGTAGTGCAATGGACCACAATCTTTTTCAGCTGTTATCATCTTAGTAGTCCGGAAACTCAGAATATCACCAAACGTTTGGGGCAATTTAGGGCAAATTGCCTAGCAATTTGCCCAAAATTTATCTACTCCAGCTATTGTATTTACACAATTGTAAGTCGACTCGATTGTAAGTCGACTCGATTGTAAGTCGACCCCCACATTGCACGTCAACAACAAAAAAAAAACTTTAGATGCGCATTTTACTGTGAACACGTGAGAACGGCAATGCATCTGTTTCAAAAGCCCAGACTCCAACACGCAATTAATGAGTTCTAACGTGCTTTGGCTGCGCATGCACGCATGAGGTGCATGAGATGTCCAGGCGTTATCGGAACTAGGAAGTTCACACTGGAGGCGGGACAACTAAAACTGCTCCCTGTCGTTCTTAATCCGTCCGCGACTAGACTACGAATCGTCCGCACTGGTGATGTCAGTCCCGTCGTCATCACTACCACATTCTCAAAGCACGTCGCCGGCATTGTCCAACGAAATCTCGCACTTCGCAAATGACAGCATCAACTGCATCTTCCACGCTAGCTTGGCGATTGCGTTGCACGTCACGGGTAGGGCCCGATTGCGCACTTTTGCGGGGTATGCTGCAAACCTGACCTTCAACTTTGGAAGGCATCCCCACCTACCCAGACTTTGGCCTGCAGAGGCCTCTTCGTTGGTGTCACAGTTTAAGATCCCAAGCCATTGCAGACTCCACTGGAGCATCACCCACTCCAACGGGTCGAAATTGCATCCAATAGCGCAGTTGTTGGTTGCTTCTGAGTGAAGAATGGCCATAAACGAGTACCAAAAACTTAAACTGCCCCGAAAACAACATAGCGCCCCAGCATGATCTCGACACTCTATCAAATGTCGTACGACATTTGATAGAGATTAGAAAAACTGCAAAAAGCCACGGGGAGTGAATCATGAGGCTGCTCCAGCGGCCTCTTAAGTGGCTCTTACAAGAAGTGCCGCCACCTTTGGGAGTCGGGCACATTGTGCGCTGTTCACCGCTGTACATTCGAGTTAATTTGTGAATCGCTATCAATAATACCAGTTTGAGCAAAAAAAAAAACTCTTCTTTTAAAATTGAGCACACAGAAACGCAATGCTACAAATACAGTTGGCGGAATTCATAACAAGCCGAGGTGCTTGGTATCGTGATTGTTTAATTTTTGCCAGCGGTGGAATGCTCTGGTTCGATTAAAAGTCGACCCTCCCCCTCCCCTCCCCCCCTCCCCCCTCCCCCCCCGCTTCAGAATTTCAAAAATTGAAAAATGGGTCGACCTACATTTGTGCAAATACGGTATCTAGTGCCCAGCAAAAAGAAGAATCCACATTTATGAAGTGCGGAAGTAGTACTATAAAGTTTTGTTTCAACTCATTAGTGTTGGCGAAAACCAAGCACCACATTTTCATTATCAAGGTCATGGTCATGTGCATGTGGCGTATCAGGGATCGTTGTGAAGGCCTCTTTGCCAAAATAGATAGAAGAAGGATTACCTCTTGGCAGCCCACCATAACAGGGCAAAGGAGTCCCAGAAATAAATAAAGAATGAAAAAATTATAGGTGCAGGCAATAGCAGCAGTTCATTTACATGGTGCATCATTTCAATGCAAAACAGTTTAACGAAACAAATTTAGTGCAATTGGCCTGTTCACACGTCGAGCTTGACGTGTGAAATCTGAGACGTATTGACTCACAAGAATTTTGCCAAACCTTGTCATCTGCACCAGGAATAGCAGGTGTTTCGTATCAAAACGACAGTGTAAAAAGAGACTGCTTTATTAATACAACTCTATTAACTTCGTTGGATTCGGCTCACTTGGTTTATTTGAGCCTGTCAAACCGGGGAAAAACCTCGAACGTCTAAGAACAGGTGGATGATCTCGAAGTATTCCAAACATTTGTGCACTGCTAAAAGATCAGTTATTTCAAGTTGTCATGTTTATATGCAGTGCTTTCACTTGTTGCGACTGTTGAGGAATCTGCACAGCGCCAACAACCCGTACTGCCAACTCGCTCGCTGCTTGTAATTTTTTTATTTTATTTTATAAGCGCAGTTTTTTTGCGTTTGTTTTTGCGTTTTGAGGCGTCGCTGTCAGCGTAATCACCCTGCTAAATTTAACGGGAAATTGAATTGGTGTTGAGGCCACGTGAGCGTTAATTTTCCCGCTAAATCTAGCAGAGAAACTGAATTAATTCATGTGTTTTGGCACAAAGTCATGTGACGTAATTTACCCCGCTAATTTTAGCGGGAAACTCAATTGGTGTTGAGGTCATGTGACGTCGATTTCTCCGCTAAATTTAGCGGGTTAAGTTTCCCTGCTAAATTTAGCGACTTCGTGTCACGTCACCCATAAACAAATTCGGCGGGAGGAGGAGAGGAGGAGGAGAAAGGAGGATGGGAGAATGAGGAGGAAAGGAGGGGAGGGTACGATGGAGGAGGAGGAGCATAACCTCCCCTTCATATCCTCCTCTCGTGCTCCTCAGGAGCTGTGCTCTAGTTTCATACTACCATAGCCTCCTCTATACTGATAAAGCCTGGCAGATCGCCACAAGACGCGGCTGCTGAAAGTGAAAAGGTAGAGCGACAGACAACGAATGAGAGGACACTCAAGTAACGGGCACCCCACTGCGGCGAGACGCCAAAACCGAGTGATGGAATGTCCGCTTGTGCTCCTCGCATACCTCGCGCTACCGCTTCTTTGCTCGTCGGGTTTGAAAACAATATTTTGGGTCCTCGCCGCTCCAAAAGTTGTGCGCTGAATACCAGATTCCCCGAGAAATGCCCTCTGCTACCAGATCCTCACGCTCCAAATCTGCGACTGGGCACTCTAAGGCTTTGTCGTAGAACTGCCAGGTTTTGTGAGTATAGAGGAGGCTATGGCACTACAAAAATTTGTAAACGTCGTGCTTTTTTTTTTTTTTGATTTAGGAACAGGTTAAACTAAAAAACAGGCCCCCCCCCCCCTAAAAGCTCGCTTTGCCTTGGACATGGAGGTAGGAAGCTACTGGAGCCAACATGATGCCACCAGAGGTGAAGCCGGGGAGGCTTACGGTATGGAGACACACGCCTCCAATGATGACCAAAACCAAAAGACGCTATTGGATGGAAACGGCGCCAACAGCTTTTTCATCACCCTGGGGGGCGTTCCCACTGACCAAGGCCCCTACTTCCGGCTTCACTTCTGATTTTTCTCGTTCGGCTGGCTTGAGCCGGTATGTCGCCTCCTCTTATTCCTACCTCCATTGCCTCAAAGGTCAGACGTCACAGCGATGTCGAGCGGCCATTGGCAGCATTTGCGTTTCTCCTTTGGGTGATTCACAGGCCTCGGTGAGGTTTTCAGCAAAATCTCACTCCAGAAGTGAGGAGCGCGCGCAACCCTTTCGGAAGCACGCGTCTTTTTTGGTCGTATTCAAATGCGGAACTGTTTAGCCAAACTAGGCTTTGCAACACAAGACTCGCCAAAAAGATGCACCATGTGAATAGACCTCTAGGGGCCAACAGATCATTGAAACGTCACAATGACGTTACAATCACACAATCCCATTGTCCAATTTCCCATCACTAGCCACCCTTTTATGGTCCCTTTAATGCAGCGGAATGAGCCTTCGGTCACAGAGTGCTAGGAAACAAACTGCTGGCCACCCACCTTCATCTCCTCGTGTTGGTCCGGGTTGAAGGTCCACTTCTTTCCCTGCTTCTTTTCTGGAGGTGTGAAGTGACATCACGGAGTTAGACACCAGGACTCTCAGCAGAGATGTCAATCTTCCAAAGCAAAAGATTAAAAATTCGAGGCCCAACGCTTTATGCTTTATGTTTTAAAATTAAAACTTCTACAATTCATTTTAAAAGATTTATTAAGACAAAATTAACAAAAGCAGCCCTGAGACTTTAAAGTATCCAGGAAGCAAAGAATGGTAGTAATGACAATGACGACTGTGAATATTCTGTATAAAAATATGCCACAATAAACCTGTACAGGGTACGGAGCCTTAGCCAGGTGTTTCCATTCATCTTTCGTCCATTTCACTCTACCAAATGGATAATAAATGCACCTAAAAGACCATACTTTTAAAATAATGTTTCAATGCCAACTTCAGGGTAGCCCTTGCACCTTTTTCTTCATTTATCACTCATGCTTTTTCCTTTATATTGTGAGACTCTTTCAATATAAACAACATCACTCCTTGCCTCTGTCATCTTAGCATACTAGCATACTGCTGAGGCAGTCAAAGCATTGATTCCAGCTTAAAATTTTATATTTTTTACTCCTCATGCCTAGGATTCTATGTTTTCAGATAAATCTGAAAAATTCCAAAAGCACCCACCTGCCAGTCAAATTTTTGTCAATCCGGATTTATCCGATAAACTAAAAATTTCAACGTTCCAATGCATAAAAAAAAACAAAAGATGGTAATATACAACTAACTTCGGTCAGCGCACAAGTTTAATAGGCCTAAGAAAATGTCACCCCAATTTTCTTTAAAATCTCGAATCATTGACAACTGATGTCTTACCATTTAACTCGTCAACGTTCATTCAGGACAACATTGTACTTCTGGATCAGGATAAAAACACTGTTCTGGCTTTAGTTTGGACGATCCTATTTGCACTTAGAGGAACGACGCGTTGTTTTTGTAATAGTGAAAGCTATGAACTGTAGAGATTTCATAGAAGGGAGGAAGGGGGTCTTTGAAGCTTCTATAATAATTCACCACTCCACCTTGCGTGGTTGCGAGGTAGCATAATTGAATTGGATGGGATCGAAAACGACCTTCCCAGCTGAAGGATACTACCTCCAGGAGTTTAGCAATTTTAAGGTATCAACATTACCCGAAGCAACACTTGTTTGGAAGTTTTGCCGTGGACGGATTAGTATTGCCAATGGCAAGGGCACCAATGCCGAATCCGGCTGAAGAAATGTTATTTAATTCAAGTACATACTTTTGAATCTAGCACATGTTTACACCCAGATATTATATTCATTTCTTAAAAATAGAAAACACTCCAGTTCTCTGAATTGGGAATGTCACAAAAATGAACTCCAATAAACTCTGAATTTTTGCAAAAATAAACTTCGAAAACGTGGAACCCTACTCACGCACTATACTTAGTCAGTGAGGCAACTTACTGACCAAAATTTGAAGCCTTTTCAAGGCTGTAAAAAATTCCACAAATTTCAAAAGTCCTGAAAGGGGCAATTTTATATTCAAAGTATTTGCTAACCTCTGTGGTAACCCCGGGAGGACTAGAGTCACTGTATATAAAAGCTTCAGCTGCAAAAGTAATGCCATGCTTTTTTCTGTGCTGCCTCATTACAGACTGGCCTTAATGGATCACACACATTATCATAAAGGCCGACGAACAATTTGCGCTTTTCACTTTCCCCTCGCTTTCTCCTCTCCTTACTTCTATCCTTTCCATTGTTGCCTGTTTCCTCCCTTCCCCTTCCCTACCTGTCCCCTACCCCACAACCCAACCCCTGCTCTGCTAAGCCCACCGCAACCAAGTTAGACTCCAACTTAAAAAAAAAAAAAAAAAAAGGATTACGATACAAAAGGGCAACCCCAATATGTGATTGACAAGTGGCCTTGAGTCCGTGAATCACAATGCCGTTGGTGACAGTGCAGGTTTTTAGTCAGCATGCTATGCACTGATATTTCTTTATATGTTTCCCTTAAAAAGATTTTTTTTTTTTGGGGGGGGGGGGGGGCGTTTCAAATACTGATTGAAAGTTACGCTTTTTTTTGTTTTTTTATTATTATTTTTTAAAGAGCTTTATTTTCCATTTTGAGCTTTATTTCGTTTAATCAGGAAGATATCCACAGCTTCTCTTTTTTAAAAATATCATCTGCACATGCGCAGCCCCACAAAGACGATGCAAAGATGTGAGTATGAAAAGACGTGATTGCGTGTTCAAACTATAAGCCACGGCCTCTCGAGAAGGGGGCGTTAGATCCTGCTTTTTAGATGCAGTGGCTTCTGAGTGATTAAGTTCCCCCACCGTGTTCTTTGTACCCACTGTGGCTTATCTGTAGCCATCTTTTGCCCCCAAAGTTCATACAAGAAGCTTCTTCACTTTTCCTTCCTTGTGGCCCTCAAAGTTTTATACCAATTCATTCCGATTCAGGCTTCCAACAAGGAACAGCCAGTAAATTTAAAAAAATATATATGTCAATTCACGCTTCGATTAAAAATTGCGCTTATCAAAGATGCTCCTAGCGAAGACGTGCCACGCAGTGCGAGAAACAACTTTGGTTCTTGTTTCCTGGTCCTAGAAGGTTCCTTCGCTAATCCTCCCGCACACAGATTGTGACGTGTCCAACAGATTTATTGGCATCTAATAACATTTATTTTATGGAATAGATATACATTGCGATGTATTAGATTTTTCCAATGATCTTGCTTTGGTTTCTTGATAGTTGTAGAGCTTAGCTAATTTTAAAAACAATTAAAAACTGTTTGGGTGTTTTGTTGCGCTACCTGGCGGATGGCAGACAAAACTGCTGATTTCTAAGTTCAAAAAATTTTCGAGGGCGGCGTTGGCGTCTGTATCATCATCAATCTCCGTGTCGTTTTACCTTCACATTTAGAAAATATATTTGAAGATTTACTATCGATAAATGAACGGTTTAAGTACTGGGTCAGGTTAATAAATCTAAGACAAATAATTACACAAGCGTAGCGTGATATAAAGTGTTCATTATTCGATATAATTGAAATCAATAAACGATAAAGACGAAGAGGGAAAGAATACACCCGAGTTCACTTCATGCCTAGAGTCACTAAATGAGCTGCGCTTAAAGTATCGGCACTCCGTTCCCCAAAATTGTTTTGGGCGCCGCCATTTTGGGTCTTGTGCAGAGCAAACGCAACTGCCGATCGTCATGATCCAAAAGTGCAACTTCCTCTGCATTAGATGCGGTGCTAGGAAGCTGATACAATATTGCTATGCTCTGTCGCGGGTTGTTTAAACATTCGTGGAGGACGCGGCGTTTCCTGTGATTTTAGATAAAGCTTCAGATAACTGGCAACCATGATTTTAAGCCACAATATGGCGAAGTGTCGTTACTCTGAAGCGTAGCTAATTTACTGGCACTAGCGGGAACAATGAGGAAGAGGCAGGTGTCAAAAGGTAGTGGCTTGTGGAATCCACGGGGCTCACGTCATGGCCCCTCCAGGTATTACAAGCTTCTTGAACAAGGGCATGAATAGTGTCATTAAATAAGCTATGCTTCAGAGTAGCGACACTTGGCCATATTGTGGCTTAAAATCATGGTTGCCAGTTATTTGAAGCTGTATCTGAAATCACAACAAACGCTTTTCCGTCCTCCACTTTAAACAGTTTGCGACAAAGCAAAGCAATATTACATGAGCTTCCTAACACCGAATCTAATGCTGAGGAAGTCGCAATTTTGAATCATGACGATCGGCAGTTGCGCCTGCTCTGCACAAGCACCAAAATGGCGGCGCCCACAACACTGTCGGAGAAGAGTGTGCCGATACTCTAAGCGCAGCTCATTTATTGGCCCTACTTCCCGCGAACCTCCTTTCCCTGACTGAAACTGAAACTAAATATGAATAATACACCATTATTATAGCTTATTTAGTTTCAACCACCTACACATAATGAGAGGAGGAAACGGCCGGGTAGGAGAAACGCGGGTTTTATGTGCGACTGTTCTAATCAACGTTAGTTCTAACCGTCTCAAAAGAGAGAACGCGCGAGCTTGCGCTGGTTAAAAAAGACGGTCCAAAGAAAAGAGGCGGAACGCTGTGTTCTTTGTGATTGTGCGTCTAATTGCAAATTGTTGTGTGTATGTTTATACAGCCGGAAGTTAGTCTGCCTTAGTGGGCGTGTGTCTCAGGTGTAGATGAGCAATTTAGCCAGTGCGGTACAACCGCAAACCTGGGGTCTTTAACGTGCACCACGCAGTAGTGATACACGACCGCACGCCGGTATGATGCTCTTCCAGATCGAAACGGGCAGGGGCGGGGTGGGTTCTGCAGCGCGAGCTTTCGCTCCACGTGCTCCGAGCTGGTGTGCGCTATACTTCGTTTCACCTTGCGTCCACACGCAGCCGATGCTAGAAGCGCGAGCGCGTAGCCTTGAACAGTGCTCGTACTGCACGAGCGTGCGTGCCGTGTGAGATCGCTGCAGAGCCGGAGCTCGCGCTTATAGCATCGCCTGCGTCTGGACCTAAGGCTGAAACGAAGTATAGACATGCACTCGCCACCATCCCCCCCCCTGCTTATATAAGTATTTGAAGATCGACGATGGACGTCGATCGTCTCGAGGTAATGTAACGTAATAACATTATATAAATAATAAACATATTGAAGGATTGAACGACTCAATTTTTCAATTCTTGGATTGTAATATGGCGGTAGCCTATTGTACTTACTGTTGATGAAGAGCAATATGAGGTGACGAGGTAATGATTAAATTATGAGGCTCTATAAGGACTACGATATTAGTGGGTGTCGAACCACAACGTACAGTGCCAGACTTGTTTCAAGTATCGTGTACCCAAAGACCTTTCTTCACCCGCAACAGAATATGGCAGAATCAATGAGGATGCTGCTTTACAACTGTACGTGGAACAGGAAAACTGCAATGTGCAGAAGTGCGGCTTATTCGTTAATATGAAGGACGGATTTCTAGCAGCATTCCCTGATTGACTACTTGGAACAAATGGCCTCATTTACGTAAAGTGTCCCCGTTCCAAAAGATTTTTGAAGCCTACTGAAACCGCAAAGGAGTATGAAGCGAAAAATAAGAACATGGAGCCTGGCGTGAAAGGTCCAAATCACCACCATAGCCTCTACTACCAAATACAAGGGCAGTTACACAATACACAAAGAGAGTTTTGTGATTTCGTTATATTTACACTCAAGGGCATTGATATCCAACGTCTTCAGAGGGATGACACCTTCTTGTCAACCAACATAGAGCCTTTTCTACTCAAGTTTTACATGGAAGGCCCGACTTCCACTGAAATCCCTCACGTAGACGAGTTGTCCGACCGAATAATCTGCCATTACTCCCGATCTGGGAATCTCTCGATCTTCATTCATGGCCATAGTATCATATGAGACCGAGGGGTGCGGCTCTTCGTCCGCCGAACATTGCTTCGGCGGGTGTTTTTACCGTGTAAGATGAGACCGTCGCGTGCTGCTGGAACAAGAACCTGGCGATTCTTCACTGAACTGCTTCTTCCGTAAGCTTCAAGAGGGCTTTTTTCGTTTCGCACACCATCTGTTCTGCTTGCCCGTTAGTTGCAGGATGGTATGGTGCACTAATGTAATGCCTGATGCCGTTTTTTTTTTTTTTTTTTGGGGGGGGGGGACTTGATTATTTTATTTGAAGCAAGATATGGCGCGTTATTAGAGAAAAGTATTTTCGGTAGGGCAAAAGTAGGGACAAGAGAGCGTAGAACGTCAATGACGCGTTTGGACGTCGTGGCAGGCATCGTGTAAACTTCCAACCACTTAGAGTACGCATCGACCATGACTCCGCAGATGCGGATACGTTTCGCCACCTACAGACTGAATAGTGGATCGTTTTAAGTTACAGTTCATGATGGCGCTGGACTCGAGGAAGCTTTCGACTCTTTCCACAAAGTTAGCCCAGGTGCCAGCACTTTTGTCGAAAGTGGTAAGTGTTCGAAACGTCGACAACGTCGGTAGCCACGTTGCTTGACACTGGACGCTTACCATTCGCTGAGAAGAAACTTGCTTGTTCGTCTGCCACGAGTCGTCCGATATCAGGTCATCACAGCTACTCCATCTCCCGACAAAACAGGTCGTCATTGTCCGCATGTCCATAGTTAGCAATCACGTGAACTTATAAATTCCCATACGCTCATAACTTGCCGTCGCTAAACGCCGTTCATTCATAGTTTCTTCATTGCAAATAAACGTCTTCCTATTTATTCTGATGGTTTTCATCATACTCCTCCTAAGCTGTACTTACAACATTATATCGGTACTTCCGAAAATATTGCAACGGCGTTTGTCTTCTGGGAACTATAATGTAACAACCTTTACAAAATCTTCCGGATCCCATGAAACACAATATTTCGTTATGTCACTTTTCGGTCGTCATTATAATGGTGAGGTAAGTACCGTAAATTACGAAGCAGTTTACTTGACGTCCGCTTCCACTGGTGTCTTGGAATATTGAGTCTACTGAGCGTGCATTCCTGCAGAAGAAGTTTTCATTGAAAGAATATTGACACGTCAATCAACAATTGATTCCTTCTTGGTAAGATTTATTGCGAAAGCCCGTGGCAACCGCCGAACCGCATGTCCCTATATCAGCCTGACATTCTCGCATACATGCGTTTGCTGGGCCACGCTACTTGAGCCAGCTGAGCACAGCTGGCAGCGGCGCGAGCAAGGCCACGAGGGGAACGTGATGGTGCTCGAGCCATCCCACCGTGAGCCAATGTTTCGGCCACCCCACGGGTGCGTGTCGCCATCTATTGGTTGAACTAACGCCTTGTTCAAGATGGCTGCCGTGGGACCGCAGCCTTAAGAGCAAATTTGTAACGTTGGTTTAGAGCGCATGCCCAGAGGAAGCTCACATTAATAGCCTGCTATAGGACCGGCAATCTTGATGGTGCGAAATGCACATTGCAAAAGAACTGCGGAAGCTCGCCGTCGGCACGCGCTCAGCAGCCACGCACACAGCTATGGCCGCCAGTTAATACTCCCTATAGACGCTTTGCAGCAGCTGTGCATGGGCGCCGCCATAACTGACCTTCAGTTTTTGTTCCCTCTTATTCCGTTCGCTTGACTTCATCATTTCCACAGCAGGACAGGTTATTGCCATTTTAAGTGTTACTGTGTCCTTCCCCCAGCATAGGCCGTTGTGGAGACTCGTCAACGCCCGCTTCAGTGGCTCGGCATCTCGGTAAGACAAGAGAAGGGCGGCTATGGCGGCTCAATCTGGCGCGTGTGTAAAGCGTCTATAGGCCTTTCCCATTTTCACAAAATCACAGTCCAGCGTGCGATCTTCACAACCCCGCACGTGCGTGTTTGTCGCTTCGGAAAGCGGCAAAGCACGCGCCATACGAACGAACACTCAAAATGGCACCGGCAACACGTTTTTTTCTTCTTTTTTTGAGAAGTTTATAGCTTCTTTTTGTTTCTTCCAGAGAGATGGATGCTTCACGCCAAAGCGAAATTGGCTTAATCCGAGCATGCCGCCGATCACCCAGACCCGTGGCCACTTCTGGCTTGAAACTGTCAAAAGCTGAGTTACGGGATAACCTTCCAGAATTGAAAAAAAAAAGACGATTGAAGACATAACGGAGAAGTGTCAACGGAGAAAGCTTCAGAGTCGAACGAGACAAAGCACCTCCTCAGCAAGGACACTTTTGTTTTCGATAGACGGGCGTTCCGAAACTCTCCGTATATACCCGTTTCTTGTAAACTAAACTAGCTGGATAACGCCAAAAAAGTACACTTCGTACGCCTTCCTCTGTCAACCCCGTAAACTCGACACATTTCCCGCTCCCAATTCTCTATAGTGACGCGTCTTCTCGAGGAGCTCATCAATTCTCCCTTCAATTCCCTCTTGCCCATTTTATTTTTTCTCACTTTATATTCGCTTTACAACAGAAAGTAGCCCAACCATCACTTATCGGCACCGTTAATGCAATTTTTTTATTTATTTTTTTATTACAGAATGCATTAAACGAAGGGCACCTTAACCGTTTCCGTTTTCGTACTCATGTTACGAAAGAAGAAGATGCGAATGGCAGCCGAACGTCTTGCTTGAGCAGATCCGAGTTACTCCCGGGGGTCACATTCATCATAACATTGGGCGACGCAAGCGACGCGCTAATTCCCTAGCACGCGCACTCGCGCTTTTTTTTTACTGCTTTTTTATTTTTGTTCGTTTATGGGATCGGGCTATTCACGAGAAAGCCGCTTTCATCTTCTCTACACCTCGTTTCAGCTTAAATGGCAACTCCGGCCAGAACTTAAAATGAAATAAATTACTGGTATCGCTGTAGTGACACAAAATACGACCCCAGCCAAAATATTACGTCCGGGGGACGCCGCATTCTCAACTAATGCCGATAATAAAAATGCGACCCGCCGCGAGCCGCTGCTCCTTAGCGGGCGGCCAGCGGGTTGCCGATTGCTAAAGCAACATTGGGCCGTGACGTCAGTATCGTTCTCTTTTTTTTCCCTCTGGTCCGGGCGTTGCGCGGAGTGCGCTTCTTTGAGCCGCTACCACCGCTACTTCGGCTTGTGATTGGCGTGTTTAGCCGTTGCTTTTATCTGTAGCCCATGTAGCTTCGGTATAGCCTTTTGTTTATTTGCTTGTGAGGACTCCAAGACTCGTTTTAGCGAGCAACTCGGTGCACCTAAGACTGCCCAGCTGTTCCTCGAAAGATGCCGAGTACAACTTGTAGCGCTGTGGGCTGCTCAAACAACCCGCTGCGCAACCCGGAGGTGCTTTTTCGCAAGTTTCCAACGGACCGGAAATTGGAGAAGGTGTGGGTGAACGCTGTTCGACGAGTGGACTTTGGACTTCGGCTTTTACGCGCCCGAGGAAAAAGAACGAAAAAACAGACGTGTACAGCCCAGCACACGTGTGTTCGGGCGCCGCGGCCCGCGCCGGAGAGCCTCAAAGCTTCGTGTCTGGGACTGACCCGCAGCGCGAAAGCGAGAGGGCCCCGAGTACTGTACGTCACTGGCAGCGCGGCGTAGAGCAAAGCCGCTCCATCCACGGAGCCCTGATGACAATTTAGGCCTAGCGACGAGTACAGAAGACCGCACGCACCGCGACAGCCGCCGAGTACGGCACCGAACGAGTTCACTCGTTTTCCAGTCGCTAGCTTTTGGGTAGACAAACGACGAGTACGGCATAGCGTACGCACGGCGGCGGCCGCCGAGTACGGCACCGAACGAGTTCACGGGTTTTCCAGTCGCTAGCTTTTGGGTATACGCACTAACTCTTTGCTACCTATGCTGGATAACTACCACATATACAGAATTAAAACAAAATCATCTAGCTTACCTCTTATCTTTAGACGGTTAGCACAACAGAGGTAGGTGCCGCTCGGCGTGCATACTCGTTGAACGAGAACGATCCTGACGTCACGTTCACATAGCGGCTGATTTCCAGTGTTGCCGGGGCCTCGAGTGGCTAGTTTTGGTTTTGTTGGCCGCGCCCAAACAAAACTCCGAGGCGTCGATATCTTTAAAACTACGCACAATAACGAGAAAAAATTACACCTTGCGATTCAGGGACGCTGACCGCGCTAAAAACAATCATAATCCCAAAATCGAATGTATGGACCGGAGTTGCCCTTTAAGTCCAGACGCAGCCGGTGCTACAAGCGCGAGCTCCGGGCTTTTAGCGTCTCTGCCAAGCACGCACGCTAGGGCAAACGAAGCACTATTCAGGGCGACATGCTCGCGCTTGTAGTATCGGCTGCGTCTGGACTTAAGCTGAAACGAAGTACTGGCAACTTTCAGCGATAGTGGTACCGCGGTGTGAGAATCGCGCTCCCTAGCTCCTGGTTGATTGGCCTCATAATAAAAGGGCTTGCCTACACCTTCCTGGCGATAAAAAATAACGTAAGGCTCTGATACTGCTCGTATATAGCAACATTAGAATTACTTACGCGTCGCAGACCCAGCCTCGTACCGCTGTTCTACGACGATCATCCAGATGACAGCCATTTTGATAGGCACCAGTGCGCCCTCTATAGGTCGTGAAAGTTGCGAATAGGGTGCCCACATGCCTGTCCGTATCAGGTGAAGACATCCATGGTTGCACTGAGTAAGCCAACGCGTGATGCGTTGGCGCACTCAGTGCGTGACTTGCGCGATAAAATGGCGTCTAAGGATTAGCCGCATTAGCCAAGTCTACGCGCTCGAGCTGAGTCAAACCAAATTGCGAGCATTTCAAAAGACATTGAAAAATGTCTTTTAACACATTACACATAGCTTGCAAGAGTCGCCATTGCCGGGTACTGACGGTTACTTCTACTTACTGGTATCTTTGTACCACAACTTCTGCGGTGTGAAACTAACACGGCGAACCGAACGCTCGCGGCGCATAAAATACTGGCATGGCCGCGAATGACGTCACATGCAATACGTATATGCGTTGCGGACGCGATCCATAAACCACGTGACCCTGATGGAACAGTTGGAAACACGCTGTACTCAAGACTCACTCAAAAGCTCGAACTGCGTCACGTTCTTTGTTATCACTGCCTTTTCCCCAATAATGGGGGAAAGGGGCGATTTCTTTTTAACACGAGAACGTTAAGAGCTTGTGTCGCAGAAAACCCGGCGTCGGCGTCGGTGGGACGGAAAGATCCTGATTGGTGAATACGCTCATGACGTCAAAACCACATGCCTCGCGCGGGAATTTCAAACAACCCACACCTTAAAGAGATGCCCTTAAAACCGTCGGGTTCGTTCTATTTCGTCAGAACACTAACATGCTACAACTGAGACGTGCACCATACATACGCAAAGTGCGTAAATCTAGTCAATCATACAAATAAAAATGGGCAACTCGCACGTCGTTGCAAAATTCAAGCAGTAGGAATTGAAGTATTTAAAGTAATTAAAGTAAACTAGATGGCGCAAGCTGCTGCCCGATACTAAGGGTTTAGTCATTATCATCCATCCATTTATCAAGCGGCCCTTATTATAACTCCAATCTCGGCTGATATTATCTACTAAGAGTACGTATACGTATCATTTCATTAGCTACTTGAGATGGACTGCAGCTGAAACTTTAGCATATCGAAGTTCAAACTCATTTCCTCCAATTCGTTTCATTATTTTTGTTTTCACACAAATACGTTTCGTCTTATAACATACACAATTTGGACAGGTTTATTTGCTGCAACCCTGACGTGCAAGCCTGGGATGTATTCGGTCGCTCTTGTAATAGAGGTACAGTTGTGTTATTTCTGTTCATAGTTATCCTGGGTTGAATCATAGGTTCAGAAATGAGACGCGTTCATTAGCTTCGGGCAAAAGTACATATATGAAGGGCGGAACGAACTTACGGCTTCAGAATTAAGAACTGCAAAACGTTTGCAAAAAATACAAAATTAAAACATATCTGAAAAGCAAAACTATGCAAAGCGAACACAAACATATATATAAAGGTGGCGTGACAAACCCGTCTTTAATTAGCAGGCCGGTACTGAAACTTTTCGACATCGCTGCCCCTTCGTACGTTTCGTAATTCCCGCAATATAATGATCTGCTTTCTTCATATTTCCCTAATCCATATGGATTCGCTTGGTGTTACAATCCTTCGCAGATATTCATAGATCGTCTCGACTGTAGTTTGCGAGATGAGAACATTTCATTCGGCCGGCTCGTCTGCAAGCTGGGCACGCATGGGGCCCTCGTCGGGGACTCGAGACTGGCCTGCTAAAAGTCAGCAGCCCATTCCGGCCCCGCGAAGACCACTGTCGCGAAGACCGCTCTAGGCTCAACATTCTTCACCCTCTTCCCCATCCCATCATCATCCTCATCATTACACAAGCATTCGTCAGCAAGCCCTCATCACCCGCAACATCAAGCCGCACCCTCGCCCACAAGCTCCATTTCAACGTCGGCCTGCAACTTGTATATTATATCAGCCCATATCCACCCTTACTGCTTTTTATACACCTTTTTTGTTTGGTGTTGCAGGCCTATGGTATGGACCTGCGGTCTCTGCAACCATCAGCATATCTCAGAATTGCAAAAAAACACTGATTGTATGAACACTTAAGACTGCTCACGTGTCGGATTGCTTTCGCATTCCTACAAGTAGCGCGTCACGTCTTCCTTTCGCAAACTGCGGTCCAGCGGTGACATCACGCTCCCCCACTGCGCAGGCGCGGCGAACCCCGCCGGCTTCACGACGGCTTCCGTGACGAGGCATCTGCGTTGCTGAGCTTTTCTTTGTGTTTTATTTCTGAGGCGCGTGCTTAACGACGTGTTGGTGTGACCACCTTACGGGCACAACGCTGCCGCTTTTTCGCGTAATGGGACAAGTAAGGCTTTCGCTTTAATAAATATTATCATTATTATTATCATACCCCACCCTTTTTATGGCATTCTTCTTTAAACAGGCATCTGCCTCTCACACGCATAGTTAGTCGGATCGCACGCTAGTCTTTGCTAAAAAAGAGAAACGAATACTCCAAGACGGATGAAAAGAAACAGAAAAGGTACGACAAAACCTCAAACACAGCTAAAGTTCGATCAGTTTGATTGCATAGATGTATAAACAGAGGCACAAAGAGATGACAACTTTTGTCACGGTGCTAGGTGGAGAAAATTAGCGAGTGTAGTACAACTGCTCACCTAAATAATGGTTTTCTATTTTAGATAAGCCAGAACAGCATGCATACACAAAGGCAGTCGATGCAACTTGGGAATCGGGAGTGTGTTTCGGGCTACTTCACTTATTTGTATTATTAATACGTGCCAGGTGACTCGGTGGAAAACATACACAACTATAGATTGACTCCTTAGCTGCGTAAAGAAAACTTTTTTAAAGTTTGTTTCCACTTGTTAGAACTGCTTTACTGTTTTACCTTACTCGCGGTATAGTGAACTTTTGCGTGCTCAGTTGTAACCCTATACCCCGAGTTATCTCGTCATGCACGAAGAACAAAAGTCAAACAATATGCAGGCGAAACACTCTAATGACCTCATAACGCCGAAATAACTACAAACCGAGAAAAAAATTTAAAAAACGCGAACGTGACGCGAGTGTACAATGCGGCGGCGTCAAGTTCGGCAGCACGGCATTCAAAAACGTGTCCCAAGCCCCGCAGCTGTGTTCGTCTCTAACGAGTTAAATCAACATCTCGCCTCCTGACCCCTTCGACGCCCCGTAATTTAAACAGACCGCTTTGCGAGAAGCTGTTTCGATACGCAGCGGAGAAACGTACCTCAGGTGTCGTAGCAATTAGCGAGCGGGCATCCCCAGGCTCTAATTTGGGACGAGGATGAGTCGTCGTGTCGTCGCGCTGCTCCCTAAAGCTATTTCAATTCCATTCGCAAGTTGTTTGTGCGTGTATGCAGGCACTGACACTGATTAGCGCGAACTCTTCGACTGTAGCTTTCTGCATGTACAGCGCGAACTTTGTCTAAAAATACTTCGGCGTATGGGCGCGTTTGTCTTTTATGGCTTTCAGCGCCTTATTGCTCGTGAACATTTGTTTGTTCGAAAGAGGAGCAGATATCTTTACGTCCCGTTCACCAATGGCCCGGGGGTGCGACTTCCTTCTTTGCTATTTCCCGGCATTTCATCGTTCGGAGAATCCTGTCTATTCCGACTGGGAAGATAACGGCCCATGTATACGCTTCAGAGAGCTGCAGCGATAACTGGGATGGATGATAGCTAGGTGTAACTAGCCTAGAGTGTAAAACCAATATTTAAATCGCCAGTTTGCTGGCGCCTGTGAGGACACGTAACGTACAAAATGATGGTAACGCATCATAATAACGCAGAAATAAGCATACTAGAGGGCTCTACTAGCTCTGTTCGCCATCTTTCACGTGCAATGTTGATGGGCCAGATTGCCAACACGCAAAGCCCTTATAGAGTAGCTTGAAACTTGAAATCTCGCATACAGAACAACGATATAACGAAACTCACGTACAAATCAATGACAACAAAGCCACTACTTTAGACACAACCAGCTTGACAAACTCTCATAAGCTCGGACAAACAACTATATTTTTAATACACTAAGCATGCATGCAAAGCAGCTTTGTCACTGTTACATCCTCGGGACCTTCTGCTTCCCAAGCTCAGTGAGTATATGAAGCTCGTCATTTCTTCAAGCATGTTCAGTGGCTATTGTCCGCTTCAGTTGTCATCACCTTCTTGAATATCCTTGTAATGTTTAGAATATTTACAACACACACTACCAGATAGGACGTAGGCATTTTATCGAAGCGACAAAAGAAAAAGTTAGTTGTTAGTTGTTTAGACAGCAGGAGGATGACGAAATTGTTACCCACTGTAGAAAAATTTAGGCAATGGAGTACGACTGCTATAGCCCGGGGTCTTTAACGTGCATCGCGCAGTAGTGATACACGACCGCACGCCGGTACAATGCTCATCAGACTGAAAAGGGGCGGGGGTATACGGAACGAAAACAGGATCCCTGGGTTCTGCAGCGCGAACTTTCGCTCCACGCGCTCCGAGCTGTGGTGGGCTAGCACCACGTGGCTAGCACACTCGGCCACCGATCCCTCTATCGAAGCGACAGTCCACACTCGTTCTTTCACGTTCGTACAAACAAAAAAAAAAGAGAAAGAAAGGCTGCAGAATAAAGATGGCTGTCGTCAAATCATTGATTTGCAGACGAGTAATGCGGCCAGACCTACCAACGAACATAATTTAAAAAAAGCTGAAAGCATGATAGATAACCGGCTTCGTTTAAGTAGTACACGCACGCAATTAAAATATGATATCTAACATGAAAATGAATACAGCCGTTAAAAGGTTCACCGGAGTAATTACGAGTCAGCAGTGAGGGAGCACGTCCCGGTGTGGCAGGTATACAGGTGCCACGAGGCAAGGTGGGACAGAAGAAGACAAAAAAGAAAAAAGAAGTAATATATTAGAGACACTCTCAGATCCTTGGCCGATCCCTTCTTTGGGTAAGAGCCAAAACCAACCTTGGAAAAAAAAAAAAAACTTGCGCCCCTTCATTGCATGTGTTCTCTAGGGCCCCGAGAGACAGGTATACTTGAGATGACAACGTCAAATGTGGATGACAGGTCATTTATCGCCAGGAAAAGTGCTCGGTGGCTGGGGCTTAATTCAATACTCCGCAAAAGCAACCAACGCATTATCTTTCAGCGAGACAAATGACCGCCAATGACCCTCGAACGTGTGAGATAATGTCACTATCATGGCCTTGCCATCGTCCATATCCTGTTCCTCATCACATTCACCCCCCCCCCCCAAACCCGTATAAAGTAGCGGTCTGCTGGAGCCATGTGATCAGGTTAACCTCCCTGCCTTTCAATCATCTTCTTACCCTTTCTCCCCCTTGACGCGCTGCTCTCCGAAGGAGGCTGGAACAGATTTAAAAAGCAGGTGCACCAAAGGGGTCTAGGTTTAATGTAATAGAACTGTGCGCATAATTTGATGAAGGTTAACCCCAACCAGAGACAGAAATGGGGCATACGTAATGCAGACAAACACAAGAGGGTTTGAAGCAGGGGCGGGCTTCTTCTGGAGGACTGGGGAAATTCACTGAGGTAGTGTGTTCCCCAAGTCGGAGAGATGACACCTTATTATATAGCTTCTTGCGCTGCATACCCGTCGTGGTTATCGTTTGCACACTTCCGTTCCTCGAACCCGTCAGATCCATCCATGGCATATACACGCATTACACACCAGGGGCCCTAAACTCGTCAGACACAAAGTTGGAGCCGAAAGTTCGCGGTGCGCGCCGATTGGACGTCGGCGAAAAAGTGCGGAGTCATCGTCCTGATAGGCCAATCGGTGCGCTCCGTCAACTTCGGCCTCAACTTTGTGTTTGACGAGTTTAGAGGCCCAGCTTAGAACGTCAAGGCGTCAAGCATACACTTCCTGATCTACTATAACTAAATTATATTACATCCCTAGAAATGGATGTCATTTGACTAAAACAAAATCAGATAATATTGTGGAAAAGTGCACATTGTTTAATTCGTGTTTTTTTTTCTTACTATATTTTTTAACTTCGTGTTGGTGGTTGCCTTGTAATGGTACCAAAAGCTCATTGAGCTGCATAAAAGACGCTTTTTTCCTCGGTATCCCCCGTCGTTCATAACAACAATTTAAAAAAACAAAATGTTTTTCAAACTTGAATTAAACAATTTGAAGAGTGAGTAGGAGATTCATTCCTCTTGCCGCTGTTCCTGTTGTGGCCGCATGTTTTTGTTTGCTTGCCGGTTTTCTTATTTACTCCGTCATTCATTAACTCCTAATTACGGCATATGAAGTTCAAAACTTCCTATTCGTTTGTGCCTCTTTCCAGTTTACATCGGCTGCAGTGTAAGCCCCGAAAGAGGTCATCAAATCCTCTGTCCTTTTTTTCACTATGGCTCAAGCTCGGTTCCCTTCATTTCCGCGTTAGTTTATAGCAGCGAGCCTTAGACCGTGCCAAATTTAAAGAGCAACCAGAGTAGAATTATTGCCCCCGCAAAACATGCACAAAACGTTCGGCGGAGGTTCCTATTTGTCACCCAGCCGTTTTGTTAGGGTGCCACTGTAGTAGGGCGTCGGTTGTGTTCTATGACAGGACATTTTTCGTGCGCGCGATTGCGTTTGGATTTGTCTGCGGTCAAAACAGCGTTCAGTTTTTCATACGCACCAAAAATACTAATAAAAAAGCACAAACGACAATTCGTTGTAAAAATAAGGGAGCAACATTGGAACGAACATATTTCATTTGATAGTGAAATAACAATTATTTGCCGGATAAATATCAATTATTCTTACTTTCTTTCATCAAGACCCTCGTTGATCTACAAGTAAGAAAACTCGCAGTATTCGCCGCCACTATTTCGTGCGTAGTGTCTATAATTTCATATAGTTCGTCCGCAATAATTGAATGCGTCATTATAACAACACTGAAACAACAATAAATCTGAAGAACGGATGCAGCTTAAGGAAGTAAACATATTTTTTGACAGGACGCAGCAAAACACATTGTGCTGGCGATCGGATAAACCGTAGGCATGTTGTTTGGAGCCACTCAATTAAAATAATAATAAAACAGAAGCTGATATAGAGAAATTGCGTCATATCTCTCTCTCTCTCTCTCCCTCTCGTTTAAAATGACGCAATTGCGAGGCCATTGCGACGTTCCAGCAATTTTTAGAGTGCCGCAAATAGTTGATGGTTGCAAGATAAAAACCATTCGAAAGCTATTTGGACGTTGATCTGCCTCTAAGATCTGGTGATCTTTTGTTCAGCGCTTTAAAGAGGTATGTTCATATAACGCAGTAGACCTGTTGACCTGATGCCTTTAACCCTTTTTTGACGAGTGTTTAGTAGTAACACAACAAACCGCATAATATTTTTTTTGCTTAATAGTTTCGGTTTTATAACGTTTTTTTTTTTCTAATCTAGTAGTCTGGTAATTGTCTTGAAGATCAAAACTACAGCGCCATCTAGTGAAAAAATACGCAAATAGTTGACGAAAAAAAATAAGTTTGGCACGTACATACGCGTCGACCAAGAACGGCGGAACGGCGGAACGGCGAAAAACATGGATGTGTTTTTCTCTCGTCACTAATATTTTACGATAGGTGACCGTTTTACTTGAGGCTATCGTATCTGCAGATATTATTGACATTTTATAGTAATCCATACAGGTTATGCAAGGGAGCCATTTTCGGACTTTTGCCCGGTGTTGATTACAGGCAACAAAGCTATTCGCGGCGAGAAGTTTGGGTATCGCCGTCTGGTGGTATTTTTTCACAACCCAGAGTGAGGATACTTCAACTTCCTCTGCTGGTGCAAGTAAGTGCAATGCCAAGCTTCCATGCACTATGAAAATTAAGACTTAACCGCTTGGGTAGCACGTGCTCTACCAATAGACCCTTTCCGAAATTCAGTCTGGCCACTTTGATCACTATCATGATCTGTGGAACGGCATCTGTGCCATACCAATGGCGGCCTTCCAGTGACTGATAAAAAAAGACGTTGAAGATGCTCCTAAGCGGATCTTGCGAGGCCTGTGCATTCTGGGGGTCAGTACGACGCGACGTAGAAATGGAACACAAGAGCTACGTAAGCGTTTATTTCTAACTGGTAATAACTCAGATTCAGTCAATCTGTGGGCGGCACACAATCGGCTTTAAAGCACTTTGGTGTATAAATTTTTCTCGAGGCATCTGAGTGGGTCGGAGCTTTGTTCTGAATGCAGGTTCTTGGTCACCATCGAACTGAATGTGATCGAGAAATAACTCACACTGAACAATTCCTCGCGTGTCATTGACTTGCGAAAGTGACGGTGCCGATACAAGTTCATTTCCGCCATTGATATGGCAAAACCTAAACTGCTTTACAAACCACCAGATGGCACTGAATTTCGGAAAGGGTCTATAGTGAGGAGGAAAACAGCAGCGCCCCTCGCGAGCTTCTCCCCGCGAATAGGGAATATTCACTGGCGGCCATAGCTGTGTGCGCGACTGCTGAGCGCGTGTGGACGGCGAGCTACCACGATTATTTTGCAACGTGCATGCATTCCGAACCATCAAGATTGTCGATCTTAGCAGCCTATTGATGTGATGTTCCGAGCATGCGCTCCAAACATCGCCCTCAAATATGGCGTCCAGTGAATACCCTCTATACACATTTATAAGCCACACTAACGTAACTGTGGCTTCATTACATACACGCTCGGTGCAAGCTCTGTGGGATCCAGGTGTTTCCTGTCTCCCTACCTAGGCCTAGCACATGCAGGCCGTGGGGAGTGCCACGATGGCAGCTTCCCGGACACGAGGCGAGGCCGCACTCCTCGAAGAGGGCGGTGTCTCCCTGGCCCTCTAAAGTGAACGTGCCACCGGCGCGCCCTTGGGAACGATCGTGCATGGATGTGAACCACATCCGAGCAAATCTACAACCGGCCGTCCCGGGCTAACACCTCCTAGATGACAATTTGGGGGCCGGCTATATAAGCCGGCCCCCAAACCCCCAAACGGGAGGGGAGAGCCGGGGAGAGACTGGCTGGGGAAGGCTCTGGTCATCGGAGCCTCTACTTCTTTTTGCAGTTTGCTCGTTCCCACGAATCTGCCTAGTACGGCAGCGTGGGCCCCTCCAGGCGATTCAGTCAAATAAGGCAGCGCTGACTTTGCATTTTTCTTTCTTGGTTGGCCGACAGGCAAAACGTGCTGGCGTATCCCTAAAGAAAGACGGCGTTCTACGAACAGAAAGACATACTGTGTTTCTTTGTGGTACCCCCCCCTTCCCACTTCCCCCCAATGTTGTAACCCACAGCTCAAAGATCGTTCCAAGCAGAACTCTCTTCTAGTCAAGCAGCATTGTGGATGATCGAGAGCGTGGAAAGAAATTAATCCAGTCCGTTCAAGAAGCCCTTGAAAAACTGAATGTGTCTTACTGCCGCCTTAGAATTTATAAATAGCAGCAAAAATGGAAAAATTTTGTCCAAGTATAGCCAGAGTGGAACTCAGTGTAGTATCGTTCTTAACAACTGGAACAAACACCCGTTGTACACTCTGTAATATTCACACAGATCATAAGAACGTTTCGATGATAAGATGCACCGTGCGATTCTCGTCGTTATATTTACAAGCTTCTCGAATAATAGAAAACAAATGACATTATTTGACACCTAACTGCCTCCAGCTAGCACATTCTATGAAAAGAAATGCCCCCGGTTTCCCAAAGCGCTCACGGCAGCAAATTATCCTAAATATGCTAAAAAAATCTGAGAAAAAAAAGAGATAGCAAATTTGCACTTATCGATCTATTGCACGCCGGCGCAATTGGCGCATATCCTGGAGAACAACCGAGCTTCAAGTGTATCTAAGGACGCATGCGCGGTAAACACTTCTGAAGCTTCGCACGGGATGCCAGAAGAGACGCGCCAGTGAATCAGAAAACACGCCATGCATATTCATATGAGAACTACTCCGGTAAGGGTGGGCGGATCGGCAGCAAATGGTCCCTTTTAGACGCCGTCGGAGTTTGGTTATCATTTGCAACCCTTCTTGCTTTTCGATGTGGGGCGCGCACATGGAAGTATACTGCGAGGGAGCCTCGGACGAGAAATGGAACGCGATCACGCCATCCCAAGTACAGAAGGTATACGTATTTAGCGATACAAACAAGAGTGCTTTGTTGCTGGAGAGTCAGGGTGTCAGAACGAAATGTTTTTAATACTAGTTTTAGTGTGTTTTATATACACACACACACACATATATATATATATATATATATATTGTTAGGAAGAAGACGAAGCGCCCCCGGCTGGAGAGTTCGTGCTGGGTGCTCGAGGTCAAGGCAGTTGGCGATCGAACCGTTCTGTAGAGCAGTCTGTTGCCAACCTACTTCCATTAAATCATCCCCATTAAAAGCCCCCTTCAGGAATATCTGTTTATGCTATCTCGACGACGTTGTTGTTTTTTCAACAACGTTTCACGACCATCTACACCGACTTCGGCAAGTACTAGATTGCTTTCGTAACGCAAACCTCCAGCTGAACTCTAAAGAATGTAAATTCGGAGCTCGAGAAATCAAGGTACTTGGTCATCTGGTCAGTATCGATGGAATTCGTCCTGACCCAAGCAAGATTCAAGCAGTCTCTGAATTTCCAGTTCCTAGAAACTTGAAAGATGTCCGCGCGTTTCTTGGTCTTTGCACATATTTTCGAAAATTCATACCGGCTTTTTCCAACACCGCCGAACCCCTCAACAACTTACTTCGCCTTGGCCAACACTTCCACTGGGACCAAGATCAAATGGAAGCGTTCACCTCTCTAAAAGCGGCCCTAATCTCGGTCCCAATTCTTGGACATTTCTTAGTACCGGTGTCAGACGGCGTTTTAAAGATCCTTTTCAGGTGCAGATACAGAAATTCGCACAGATGCTAGCGGTCATGGCCTGGGCGCTCTCCTTGCGCAGAACATTTGTAACACCCAGAGTGTGATCGCATATGCTAGCCGCACCCTAACCAAATCTGAACGCAACTACACCATCACCGAACGCGAATGCTTGGCAGTCATATGGGCAATTTCAAAGTTCCGTCCATACCTTTACGGAATTCACTTTCGCATAGTAACCGACCATCATGCCCTTTGCTGGCTGACCGGGCTCAAGGATCCATCTGGTCGCCTGGCACGCTGGTCGCTCAAGATTCAGCAATACGACTTTACAATTGTTTACAAATCCGGAAAACGCCACCTCGACGCAGACGCCTTGTCGCGGTGTCCACTCTCGGCTGATTCTTCCCCTCACGAACCACATACCGAGATTGAACTTTGTGCAGTTTTGGACACTATTGACGTCGCGGATGCTCAACTTTCAGACCAAGAATTACAACCCATTGTTCGTCACCTCCTCGGACCCACCACGCCCTCATCATGGCGCATCCAACGGCGTGCACGTCTTTTACGCTGCATGATGGGGTTCTTTACCGAAAAAACTACGAACCCCATGGACGCCCTTGGCTTCTGGTCGTGCCTCGGGTGCTTCGAAAAGACATCATCCGCGCCCATCATGATGACCCGACGGCCGGACATCTCGGTTTTAGCAAAACGTACTTCCGCATCCGTGATCGCTATTTTTGGAACGGCATGTCACGCACAATTAACAAATACATTCGAAGTTGCCGCCTTTGCCAAACACAGAAAAGTCGCACGACCAAGACACCCGGTCCTCTTCAATCCATCACACCACCCGAATCCCCGTTCCAACAAATGGGCATCGACTTTTTGGGTCCTTTTCCGATTTCCACCAACAACAACCGCTGGGTTATTGTTGCCGTCGATTACCTCACACGCTATGCAGAAACAATGTGTGTACGCACGGCCACTGCCCAAGACGCCGCAGATTTCTTTCTCCACAGCATTCTACTGCGGCACGGAGCACCCCAAAACATCATCAGTGATCGGGGAACCCCGTTTATTGCCAAGCTAATTGAAGAAGTCTTGCGCCTCACCAACACAATTCACAACGTAACCAGTGCGTACCACCCACAATCAAATGGACTCACCGAACGCCTCAACCGAACATTATCACAAATGATATCCATGTAGTCGACGATCACCACACAAACTGGGATGCCATCATTCCGTACATCACTTACGCCTACAACACTGCGCATCAAGCAACTACAGGATTCTCGCCTTACTATCTTCTATACGCTCGTGAACCCCTTACGCCTCTGGATACGATCTTGCCCTCCCTAAATGACCAGCCCTTGAGCCCCTATGCCACCGACATCGTTGGCCGAGCGGAGGACGCCCGTCGCCTTGCCCGTCTGCACACCCTACGGTCCCAACAAGAGCAGCAACTTCGCTATTCGGAAACCCATGGTCTTGCCTCCTATGAAGTTGGAGACAGGGTTCTTTTAGCCACACCTCTACGCCAGCCGGGAAAGTCAGAAAAACTCCTTCAGAAATACGTCGGACCCTATGTTGTTCTGCGTCGCCTTTCGCCCACAAATTATCAAGTTTCACCACTATCACCCCCCCGAGATCATCGATCTAAATCCACCGACATTGTTCACGTTGCAAGGATGAAACCCTTCCATAGTCCCGATGACGCTACATCAAACTGACTGACACCCAGCCCTCCGCCCGACCGGCGGGAAATGTTAGGAAGAAGACGAAGCGCCCCCGGCTGGAGAGTTCGTGCTGGGTGCTCGAGGTCAAGGCAGTTGGCGATCGAACCGTTCTGTAGAGCAGTCTGTTGCCAACCTACTTCCATTAAATCATCCCCATTAAAAGCCCCTTCAATATATATACTATATATATATATATATATATATATATATATATATATATATATATATATATATATATATATCAGTGTGTCGAACCGAAAAAAATACGGGTTCGGTTACGGTTCAGGTTCAGGTAAATTTATTTTGTTCCGGTTCAGTTCCGGTTCGATTAATTCGATCCGCGAACCGGTTCGCGAACCGGTTTGGAAATTATAAATGACAAATTGCAACATCAAAATAAATTACAGATAAAACATCTGAAATCAGCACATACGAAACGGGATACATCGTCGAAACTAGTAGTGCATAACGTTTATAAAAGCCTGTAGCCAATGCAAGCGGCAAACAACGACTGTCTGATGACAGGGCTGTCTGTCACGGACGCTAACTCCAGCGTCTGCTGAGCGTTGGTTTGAGCGCACGCGCCCGCTTGAGTCCCATGACTACGCTGGGCAGGCGACGGAAGCAACAGAAGCTCGGCAGATCCTTTGTCAAATTCGAAAGTGCGCGCAGCTTCGCTTCTCCGCGAGCGACTAGGGTTTGTATCCCTGTTTTTTTCCCCGCATTTATCGAGTTTCCGGTACGAAAAATACGGCATGTAAATCTTGACACTTCATAGCTCGATATACTCTGACCGGTGGTTGGGGCAGCGAAGAGCAGATATAATTCATGAATGCTCAATTCAACTGTAAATAAAATTTCTTTCTCTCCCTCATACATTATCAAACTCCACAGCCTTTTCTTTTCTCATTCCGATGGAAGCAAGCTTCAAGAACTCGCGCGTTCTAGAAACGTGTTATGAAATGAGCACACAGCAGCATTTAGGATTTACGAGATTGTAGGAAAATGAAATCCCGTGACGCGATTTTTTTTTTTTTTTTTTTGCACAGCCTTCTAATTTTCTTTTTTCCGTGCAAGCCGCGACCAGCGCAATACTGATTCCTATGTCAAGATTCATGGATGCAGCGTTTGTCAAGATTCATGGATGCAGCGTTTATATTCCTAAGACTGAGTGGAGAAGAAAAATATGTAAGCGAGGTGTGTGTCAGTTGACGGCACTTAAAAAACAAATGGCATTGATAGCACATTCATTGTCAACAGCGCGTGGCCGAACCGTTTTGACATGAGCCGGTAACCGTTATTTTTTTTCCGGTTCAGTTCCGGTTCGGGTTCGGGTTCAGTTCCGGAAAAAATACCGGTTCGGTTCCGGTTTTCGGTTCGGTTCGGTTCCGGTTCGACACCCTGATATATATATATATATATATATATATATATATATATATATATATATATATATATATATATATATATATATATAGGTAGCGTTTTCTTTTTTTGTTTAGTTTAAAACGAAACAATTGTGGTCCGTAACAAATAACCTTTGCGGCGTGCAGAAAAAAAATCAGAACCAATTCAAAAAGAAAACGAAACGTTTATGTTTATTTAAAGAAAAAACAATAAAGTCAATAAGAATCTCTAGCAAGTGCGCACTTATTGCAACGATGGAAGATTGAAGAATCCGGGTAAGATGCCGCGTGGGGGAACGGTTCAAGCACTTCGCATGATTTCAGAAGCTGCACGTCATTACTCCTGAATAAGTAATACCTGAGCTTACCCTTTAAACAGAAAACCGATAACAATATTTTTTATTATTTTTACACGCCGGAGCAAATTAATAAAAAAAAAACTTTTCGAGTACGTTTTCGTTCCACCCAAAAATATCGGGTTTTTTTTCGGGTTTTCCTTTCTTTCCTTATTCCGACATTTTTTGGAAAGCACGCTCTGAAGGCCAGCTATGTTTTTTTTTTCTAATTAGTTCATTTTTATTTATTTTAACCTAACACGCGAGATAAGGGCATTCCATGCAGTCAAGACATTACATGACGAGCTTGTCAATGAGGTCAATGAGGATTAAGGTCATCGCAAAGCTTACGTCAATCCCTGCGCGTGCTTTCGTTACACGTCTCTTTCGTAGTGATTACGTCCAAGGTCGGCTCGCTCGAAAACGTGCAAAGATCTCTTCGGGACGGTCTGTACAGGGGCACACAAAGACTAGGGAGCCTTCATGGCACTCTAACAAAGACTACACCCTCCACGTGCTGCTTTCCGCTCCTGTACTAAAGTTAGAAATGGCTTGGATGGAGCTCTCGAACATGAATCGTTTTCCTCGTAATCTTTCAAGCACGCCTGCCCAAATGTTTCTTTTGCAGCTGTATGTTTTTTTTATCTACGTATTTCTGCATACAGCGTACGCACCCAACGTTCCTCGTTAGCGATCTAGTTGCTTTGGTATGGTCGTGGTGTATTCCTACCTTTAAGTTCGCAACACGCTTGAGTGTTGCGAACCCATTGAAGGAATACACCAACGATGGCCGAGTTCAGATTAACGTGCTCGGCCAGCAGCTCGGAGCACCTGGAATGAAAGCTCGCTCTGTAGAATCCAGAGATTTTGAGCTCGATCCCCGCTCCTGCACATTTTGATCCGAATATGCAACGTATCGGCGTTCGCTCGTGTAATTACTACTGCGTGATACAAGTTACAAACCCCAGATCAGGAGTCGTGACGCACTGCCGTCAATCACGCCAATGAAACAAAAAAACTTAAATAAAACAAAACAATTCAAGACGTTTCAATTTTCTGCAATGCCGAATTGGAGCGCAGCTCTTGAGTAGGAGGAGAGGAGGGTACGGAGGGGATGGCATGCCCCTCCTCCCCTCTGTACCCTCCCATCATCCTCTCCAGCTCCCCTCCCATTTAGCGGAAAATATTCGCTAAATTTCCCGCTAAATCTAGCGGGCAAAATTTTCCGCTAAAGTCAGCAAAAAAATTTTTCCGCTAAATTTAGCGGGGAACTTTTTCCGCTGAATGGACCTTTTTCACATACCGACGGCACCAGGCGGTGGCTGCACGAACTAAAAATCGAGGAAGGGACCTACCTGCGCTACCAGTCGATAATGGGAGCTACGCTACCAGTTTCTTCGTTCTCTGAGCAGCAGGGCGTGCCCAACGCGCCGTCCAAGTGGGGCCAGGTGGGGCATCCGTGGCGTCCACTTAAACGCCGTGTTATTCTTTCCGTCCGCTTTCTCTTTTTGCGTAACACAATTATATGTATGCTGCAATTACGTTTTCTACTCGCTGATCCACAGCCTCCTTCCGAATTTCCTCGATTTTTCGTGCACACTTCCGCCGCTTGGCATCGGGCGCTCGCGCGTGCGCAGAACGCTTCTCGGAAAAGGTCCATTGACGTGTGACGTCGTTAGGGAGTTTTTGTAGATCGTTTCCGCCGTACCGCAAGCTCTCCGCAACCCGCTACGATACCCGGAATTCTAGAGCCAAGGCCATCGGCGCCCAGGCGCAGTAGCAACTTCTTCGTTGCGGAGGGCTTAGCGGAGGGGGAAACGCGGTCTACGAAAACTCCCTATTATGGGAAACGTCCCGCTAAATTTAGCCAAAATATTTCCCAACGAATTTAGCGAAACATTTTTCCGACAAATTTTTGCGGGATAATTTTACCCTCGTGACGTCACACGTGACGTCACGTGCGACGTCATTATGGAAAACGTCCCATAATGCAACGCGCGGTTACGCCGACGCCGCTCAACCCGGAAACGGGCGCCTAAGAGCTGCGCTCTAAAAATAATCGTAATTGCAACACGAACTTTAAGTTCGTAATGCGCTACTTTTACGTTATGCACTACTTTTACGCACTGCGTTCTTAAGAGTAGTGAATAACTGCCATGAAATACTTTTTTGCGCAGTAATAATTCTAATTATATATTTCCAGGGCAAAGCACTGGAAACACTCATTCAAATGCATTTCCGAGGTAATTCTTCCCAAGTATGATGCCTGCCGGACCTCCCAATTTCAAGAGGATGCCTCAGGCCTAAAGCGACTTATGTTGAGCGATCGAAACAGCTACGTGTTCTCGCTATGTTTGCTTAATCGACCGCAGCGTCAACAGGAAGGCGCTGTGCCCTAACATGATCGAACCCGCGCAGAATGAATGCACCGACGAATAACGAGCCACACGAAGGCGTTTCCATGGTTTTCCTGCCCAAACCGCTGGAAAAGCTTACCTATTTATACCGAGAAAACATTGGCCAGTGCGATCGCCCTAGCAACCGCCACTCGTATTCAAACAAAAACCCATTCAAGAGCCGTTTCATTCCTCATCGGGGCTTGTCCGTCGCGCGGTGCAACGATCTACGACGATCCAAACATTTGTTTATACGATATAGGTTTACGGCTATACCATCAAGGTAGGCCAACTACAAAGAAAACGTCGACGGAGATCAACTGCGAAAACAACAGAGTAATAAGGTTAGGGTGCCGCACCGTACCGGAAATGCAAGAACAACATTCAACTATACTAAAACTGATACTACAGGAACCCGGGGCCATGACGTCACACCGCTAAGGTGGCGCTGCTGTCGATCCGGCGCATGCGGAGACGCTTCATTTCGTGCGAATCTGCTCGAATATGAAACCGGAATCTCCGCATAGCAAGGCCGCACTGCTGAATTTTCGGCGTCACTTAAAGAAGGCCAACGCGCGGTTCAATGATTGGACACGAGAGCTTTCCTCAGCGTTCGGCTTGGACTCGTGTTCTGAGTGATTGGAAACGAGTTTCAGTCGAACGCTGGCGACCAATCACAGCTCCGCCTTCTTTAGGTGACGCCGAAAATTCAGCACTGCGGCCCTGCTAAGTGTTGGTAGACGCATGCGTAAATTATTAGCATTTTCACGTCCAATAAACGCAGATGAAATGGACATCGTGTCGTGTGCCCTATACGGGGTGCTCGCGCCACTGCCGGCCGCCATGACAGGCGGATAGGGATACTTCCGGTTTTCTATGTTTACCTTGTGTTTGGCTGGACGCGCGACGACTCTTAGTTCCCTATAGAGAGCGCAATGGTCCTTTTTTCCCATAAAGACGTCACCAAGTGGCTAAAACTCCAACTACGGTTGGTGGATGGAATGGGAGCTGCGATACCTTCCTGCGGCTAATCCGAGAGTCGCGGAAGAGGCAGGAGAGGTAGTGAAACCATTCTTCCGGACGCAAATTGAAGTTCGAGTTTTCGCCGCTGTGAGTGGAAGGCCTGCGCATGTGCAGAACCCTTCTCGAAAAAGGTCCACTGCGCTCTGGAAATGACCGAGTGTCGCTCGTAAGTTGCCGATGCGCACCGGCACGGACAAAATGTCGCAAGTGAAGTTTTTTCGATTATCTCACTACAAAGGATGCCACCGACATCGCCCAGCCTGGGCAATCGCAGGACGCGCGGCATTAGCAGACGGTTACATCGATGTGCCACCCACAGATGGCGCAACGCGACACACGCGAGGATGCGGCCACTGTAGATGCGGCGCCAGCAGCGCTTCGACCGACCATCTCCGTACAACATTGGTGCACAACCGGGCCACTAAGGTACGTATAAATGCAAGGTAACACGGTACTCCGGGAAAGAAACCTTGTTTACCTTGTGTTTGGCTGGATGCGCATTGAAAGTCGAAAGCCTGTCTTGTCTGTTTGTCTTGAATGACCCTCTTTCCTTGCCGTAAATTAGAAACCAACACGCTCAACCATCTACAAATTCTACATCAAAACAAGCGAGTCAAAACATGAAAGTTGGGCATTACAGGGACTCGCGTCGCGCTCAAGGAAGCGTAATCAAATATTTCGGAAGATTGTCTGCTAGATCCAAGAAGGCTCAGTTCGGCGACCCCTGCAGAAAAGCTCGGCGCGTATCATCGGCGCCTGGGGAGGTAGGAGCCCATCGCCGATGCCCTGCCGTTCACGAAGTAGTTGAACATGTTTAAGGACGTGTAGGCTCGGTTGGTTACATGAATCACGTTGCTCGAACAGGTAGTCGTAAAAATGCGTCCACAATAACTTCGGCATATTTGCATCTTCTTAAAAAAAAAGAAAAAAGTGCTTTTTTTTTATTTATGGGATCAGGAAGACATGTCGATCCCGTATAAGTAAATTTCAGAAGGTACCACAGTTAGTCCTCGGCGGTGAGACTTTTTAACTACGCGCTACTCACTGCGGGTCCTCAAAAACAAGCAAAACGAATGGCCAACCGGAAGCAACGTACACTCCCCGGAAGTTCTGTCATGTTTGGCTTTGTTTAGCGTCGCAAACCCTGTATAGTCCTTCCCGTGAGTCGTCACATCAGAATTCGCAAACTTCCATTTTTCTTTTTTCAGCGGGTGTCGCTTCTCCACTGTGCGCTGGGGCGCAGAAAGAAGCGCACTCGGGGAGCTAACTTACCCGGCGGAATCCACGGACAGTGCCAAAGTATTGAGGATCTTCCGAGCGATGTCGTCAATGTTCTCGTACGAACATCGAACCAAGTTTGTCTGCTTCTTGTGCAGGGGTTGCGGTGACGTCAGAACGACGAGTTCTGATTGGATCGATTGGAAGAATACTCAATGCTAGCCTCCTTGAGGTCTCCCCACTATCCTTCCAATCGAGCCAATCAGAGCTCGGCGCTCTGACGTCACCATAACCCCGGCACAAGAAGCAGACGAACTTGCGCTCCGCACTGTATGCATCCGTTATTCAAAATAATTACCGAACGCTTTGAAAATACAAACAGACGTATCGTAACGATCCGGCAGTGCAGTTGAACCTGAACTCTTTTGTTTAGGTATTGAGAAAGGCATATCTAACACTCTCAAGAATGTCGGCGCAAATTAATCGAATTGTAGTGAAACCTGGCAGCACGTGGTGGGTCAGATATACTCTGGCGCAGTTTTATGCAAATGTGACAGCCGTAATGCCACTGCCCATTAAACATTAAACACCCAAGCGTAAGCAAAAAAAACACTGTTTTTTGTTTTTTTTACATCAATTGAAGTCTTTGACGTCACGCTACCGCGGTGGTGCCGCTGTCAGCACTATGCACGGGCAGACGCTTCATCTCGCGCGAGTCTGGTTTCTGCGCAGGCGCAGTGAGGAAGAAAAGAAGGCCTGTTTGTAAACAGCCTGTTGGCCCATAGAGTGATGATGGAGCGACGAAATACTGGGCGAAACACAAATCAAGGAGCAAACGAATAAAACGAAATTGGGTCGATCTCGGCCGTTGACCTTTGGAAGCGCCGGAAAAGACAGAGCGCGATTTAGCTGAACGGAATAAGACTTTGACCTTTCGACGCTTCCGGAGGTCAGAGGTCACGAGCAAAAGAAAACTCCGTTCCTTTTTTTTTTCCTCACAAGTCTGGACGTCAATTGGAACGCTGAGAGTCCCCTCGCTTTATTCCAAGTTCTTTCCCCAAAACGCGAAGCGGAAAAAAAGAAGAAAAAAGACTGGTTCGAATCCCGGGTGGCACTGCGTGACGGAGATAAGGGACATCGGAGGAGGAGCGAGCCGAAACTCGGCGTATACCACGTTTCCTCCGAAATAAACATGAAAACAAACAAAAAATATCAGCGGGGAAAGATCGAGTAACTTGGCAACCGACACCCGACATTTCGAGACATCGTGGTATATATATACTAAGGACCGAAAGGCCGAATCGGGCGAGCCTCAAGAGTCCCGATTCGTCTTCACACCTCACTCTAAAGCCGAGGTCACACCTCTCATACTTCGCACAAAAGACAGCCTGCACACACGGTCCGAGGCGTGTTTCTTCATCGCATAAAGGTCCAGTCACATTGACCATAGAAAAACCTGTTTGCAGATGTGTCCGAGGTATGTGTATATAGGTTTACATCCATGTGCTTCGTAGGTGCCCGAGGTGTGTCCACACATAATTATCTCGTCATATCTCCAACGAACATCGGCGTCCGTGTCTTCTTTTGTATAGTGTACAAGCAGTGTTACTGAGGCTTAAAAAATCTGGAGCATCATCTCCCTTCACCGCAAAGAATTCGGGAGAGCCAGTCGCTGCAATTTACCAGTATTGTACACGTTCCTCGAGAAAAAGGAACAAAAGATCGTTCCGCGTTCGCTTCTGGTTTTTGGAATGCGTTGCCGTTGCAGGTTCCATATGTGAAATAAAAACTCGTTCCCGTTGCAGTTTAAAAAAAATTGAAAATTGAAATACCCAAAAGTTCAATCTACTTCATCTCTCCAACATATCAAAAAATTAGAAAAAAGTACTTTTTGTTGTTGCTGAGAAATTGTTTTTTAATGATGAGCCTTTCCGGCCATGGGTCCAGGCGCCCACCTCGTATAGGCGACGCACACTGGCGTTCGCCAGGGTCTTCGACACTCTCCTGAAAACCCATTTTATTCAGTTGAAGTGAACGTTATCCTGACTTCATACATCCGTATTCTCTTTACGTTAAGTAATGATACCAGAAGATCTTCACTCCAGTTTACCATACTACGCGTCGGCTCGTCTGTCTATGTCCAGGTACAGAAACAAAGACCGTTCACCAAGCGTCGGCGCATGCGTGACGCCGCCATAACTTTAGTTCACAGGAGAAAATGCATGAGGGCTCGTGCAGTCTCGGCTCTACGCGCAGAGCTCAGAGAGTTTGTCGCACGAGCAGAAGACTAAAGTTTCCCTTGATGCAGCGCGGTGGCTTATCAAACTGGCTGGTGAGATCGGTCTATGACCGGATAGCTTTTCACCAACGCAAGCGATAATGGTAGCGTCGCTTCCAGATTGAACTTAAATAAATTTTGATAGAACATGTAGTGCTATACCATGGAACGGTGTAATGATGCAAAAAGCATATTGAACTCTTTGCGACGGACGCCTCGCAGCCCAGTGGTCACGTAGATGTGCAGTTTTTGGGGCTCCGGAATGTACACGGAAGGCCAACAAAACATGTCTCGAATACTGAACACAGTATTAATTTTAGAGCAAGTGTGTTCGATAAGAGGCGGGAGTTCCACGGTGCCGCCTTCGCCATCTGAGCGCCTAGGCTCGGCGGACATTAGATGAGGTAATAACCGTCATGGTGAGTTGGCTTGTTAAACAAATTGTCGATTAACTACTGAAATAGTGGTTGCATGGCATGATGTTGCAATTCCAGTATTGGCGCCAACTACTATAAGAGGCTTGACCAATTTACAGAATTAGCGAAATGGTAATAGTTGCTAAGATATTTATCGATCAGTTTTCGCGTTTTTACTCCCGATTTCAATGCGGAGGGCAAGTTCGTCGGCTTCTCGCGCAGGGGGTAGCGGTGACGTCAGAACGCCGAGCCCTGATTGGCTGATCGCGACCCCCTACCTGAGCGTCGTCTGCTCCTTTGCAACGTCGTCTGCTCGTAACGTCGTCTGCGTCTGTCTTACCTTTCCGGCGACTTTCGGAAGTGCAGAGGCCAGAAGCCAGATTCACGAAACAATCTTACGCCAACAATATGCGTAAAACAAAACTTAAGAACAAATTCGTATTCACGAAACGAAATTTTCGTAAGTTTTGCGCAGGTTACGACGAAATCCTACGACAGCCTCGAAGCTGCCTTACGCACTTCTTACGATCAAATCAGCATGGCCGACAGCGTCGCGGTCGCGACGACCAACGGACGTTTATTTTTCTACGTACGCTTCTCACGCGTCCCGACTTTAAGCAGCAAGAAAAAAGTAAAAAGTACTTGAAACAGACCACGACGAACAAGAACGCTTGATCCACAAACACCCGGGAAAAGCTCCAACGGCTACGATTCCACCGACACCGACCAAGCGAGCTCGGCAGATAGGCCTAGCAGGCACTCCGACTCGGCGACCGTCTGCCCACGACCGGCTGGCGTGTTGAATGGAATATGCCCGCGCGACCCTTGTGAACCCTTCCCGTATTATACTTTGATCGCTGATCTCAATTTTAGATTAAGAGGTCAATCTCTTCCTCTTGTCACTCCTTGTTTTCCGAGGCAACGGTGAATCTCGCCGATGAAAAAGCGGTGAATCTCCGACAGACGCAGGAAAGGTAAAGCAGCCATCGCTTTGACTAGCAGACGTAAAGCAGGCGACGTTAACTGCGCCAACCCGCCGACGCCGTTAAAGAGTGAGGAGTCTTGCCGCACACGAAAGGAGGGAAAAGTATTTGGGAGGAAACTTGCGGACACTAACACGCTCACTCTCGGTTCTTAGCAAACAAACCTCGGCGTCTCGGGACACCTCGCCAGTGAGTCCTTTGACTTCCCTCCTTGATGCGCGTCTGCTAGTTGTTCGACAAAAACAACGCACCGCTCGAGTTATTTCGTCTGCCCTCTCTGAAAGGCGAAGTCGAGCTCGCTCGTAAAGACCTGCACTTCCGAAAGTCGCAGGAAAGGTAAGACAGACGCAGACGACGTCGCGAGCAGACGACGTTGCAAAGGAGCAGACGACGCTCAGATAGGGGTCGCGATCAGCCAATCAGCAGACGCCTGTTCTTTTGCAGGTCGCTCTTCAGATTGACAGTAGGCGGAAGCTACGCTGACGTCACCGCTACTTCCTTCTCATGCGCAGAAGACGAAAATGAGCCAACTTGCGAGGCGTATATTGCGCGCAAAAACATTGCCACAAGCCCTGCCCCCAATGACGCTTGAAGGGTAGTCGTTTGCATGATGTCGCCACTATCTCGGCAGCGCGTCATCTGGTGGATGCGCCAACCAACGTCAATACATCTTATTTCGATCAAAATACATATAAGTTCAATGGGGAAGCGACATCACTGTCATCATTTTGCATCGCTGAAGAGCTATATCCCGTCTGAACTGTTTTTACATTTAGACATGCGACGTACGAGGTCGACGCCCAGTATGCACAGACATGTATCTCTCAAGTTTCCGAGCAGCGCCCCTGGCGAGCAACATCGGCTATTTTTAGGTCGCGTAGCGACCTTTCAAACGGTTAGTGCCCATGAACAGACGCTGAAGAGCGCCGACAAGCGCTAGTTTACGTCTGTCGACCCTGCATGAATGATGGGGCGCTAGGACACCGCTTCAAGTCAGCACTAAATGGTCGCGTCTCGTGGACGCTACCGGAGGCACCTCTTTTGTGGTCGCGTCTCGTGGACTCTACAGCGCCACCTGGCCGAGAGAAACAGGCCTATTCCCAAGTTCGGGAAGCAGACGATGAAGGCCTGCTCTCGTCGGCAGGCAGTTACCTGTGCAGAAGAGTGAAATTAAGACGCCAGCATCATTACGTAAGTTAAAAAAAGGAAACGGATGAGTGGATATCAGGATAACGTCCACTTCAAATGACTGCGTTTTCAGGAGAGAGTTGAAGACCTAGCGGCGGCGTCTCACACCGTTGACGCCTCGTTGGCGAACGCCCTGCTATGGTGGGTGCCTGTAGGCGTGGTCGGAGAGGCTCATGTTTCAAAAAAATTGCTTATCAGCTGAAACAAAAATAACTTATTTTTTTATTTTTTGATATGTTGAAGAGGTGAGGTAGATTGAACTTTTGGCTATTTCGAAAGTGTCGGGCGCCGATGCCCAGATTCCCTTTTCTGGGACTGAATAAGGCCGTTTTTGCATAAACTGGAGAGTTCGTCATTTCCTTTAAACGCAAAAAAACGAGGCTTTAAATATTTTAACGCGTGAAATTCAATTATGAGTTATATGAAACAAAAACGAAAAAAAGTATTGTAGCAAACACCCAACTCCAAGTTGACAAAAACAAATAAAGAAATCTCATAAGTCTTTCCTTTTTGGAGCTCCTGTATGGAATCAAAATGGCGTCTTTCAATGTCTGTATTTTTCTGTAAGATGGGGGCATGTTATTAAGTAATTAGGCGCCCGCCCAAATCTGTGTAGTACCTAACCGTTTTCTCACAAAGTTTCTATGTTTTCTTAATTATACGGGTTTTATGCAAATTCCAGCAATTTAGAGCATGCGCCGAGAAACAGAGGGAGAGGAGGAAAACGAGACAGCGCAGGGACGTCAGAACGCCGAGCTCTGACTCGATTGATTAGTAGGTAGACGTAAAGCTGTAGTTGACTTTGTCTCAACTCGCTATTCGAATGCTTTCGAACGCGAACGCGGAACGCTGGACGCCGGCGTTTGGCAATCGAACGCGTTCGAAGTGTGACTAGAGACAAAGGCAGCTAGCATTACTTCTACCGTCTAAATAATTCGAGTCAGAGCTCGGCGTTCTGCAGACGTTCCCGCGCGCTCTCGTTTACCTCCTCTCCCTCTGTTTCTAGGCGCAGAGGTGCCGGGAATATTTGATTCGCCCGAGAAAGCTGGCGCGCAGACCTGCCGAGACAGCTTTTCGTTTTCGCCGCGAAGTGCCGTCGATTTGGAATAAGACGCCTATGCCGTTCCTTGGCAGCGTAGAGCTCGAGACAGCACGCACCAGTGCTTGAGACCGAAGCACGTATTTCTGAAAGCCGCAGGCCTGTGCCCTCGTCAGTTTCGCCCTCGGTAGCCATTTCCTTCAACTCCGCATTTTGACTGCGTCGCCTCGGCAGCTCTTTGCACTTCGAAAGTACGGTTCCGTGTTTTCGGGGTTTATTCTTCTTAGAAGTCGGGGGTGTCTGACCGGGGACTTTTTTTTTCCTTTTTCCGTGGCTTGGTGTTTTTTTAAGTATCAACTTTCGGAGTGATAAAAAAAAGGAGAAAGAAAAAAACGAAACTGAACACAAACAATGCTGAAAAAAAAAAAAAGAACAGGGCACGAGCATGAGATTGCCGAACCTCCAGGGACCTGCACGCGACCCAAAAACATAAAAAATACTCATTAGAAAGGGGGAAAAACGAGATAAGGTTCGTGGTTCCGTAGAACGAAGCAATGTCGCAGACAAGTTCATGATGGGGCTGTGTTCCTGGTCAACACAAAATAAGCCTGCATAAAAAAAAAAGTCGGTTTTTGTGGATTGTCGGTTTTCCTGAAAACACGAAACTCTATTTATAACACTTTATGTGGCAGCTCCAGCAGGATATACGATCGACAAACATATATCGTTCAACCGTGAAACACAGCATTCATTCATTCGGTGTCCCTTGAACTATGGTGCCTGCAAGAACGGGTCTCCGACTGGTGCGCTTGGCGTCCCATCCCATCCATGCATCGAAACCGTTCACGAAGTGGCAACAAGTGACGTCATAAAAGCCGGACTGTCACGCTGTCGGATGTCGCGAACCTGGCGGTTGGTCGTAGAAATGCTAACGAATAGCACGAGAGAACGCGAGTGTCGCTGTCGTCGCGGCGCCCCAACTCCAGGCTGCCGAAACTACCGTGGACTGTCGAACTGGAGGAGAGCGACCTGCGGCAGAACAGGCAATCGCCGCATCCACCAGTCCACCACCGCTGCTGGGATACCGCCAGGATCGTGACCGGCGGCAAGTTGACGGAAACACGACACTTTTATGACGGCATCGGGCGGAAATCGAGGGACCACTTTTTTGAACGCCGTATAAACACACAAGTCCGGGGACGCGTTTCAGGCACCATACTTTAACTTCCATGCTGTTTTATTTTTTGTATGTCTTTTGTAACGGTTTTGGAAACAAATAAAAACCGTGAACGAGCGATCAACCAATTTACAGATTATAATATTTCCAATTTAAATACGGAATATTTTCAAAAGAACACGCTTATTTCGCGTCAATAGAGCATTGATTGCAACGAGTTTCCTGTTAAAACGGCAATGTTGGAACAAAAAAAAACTATTTTTTTTTTCATTACTTATTTACCTTGCAAAACGCATGAAACATCGGTACGTACGGCGGATATTTTTTGTAATGTTGCTTGAATACGTTTCCTGTCGATCCTTTTCGTCTAGGAAAATCTCTCGCAATCTCGGTTCCTCGGTCCACTCTCGGCGAGAACTATGGGACAAAGATTTTGACTTTGACCAAGATCAAAGAGCCGCCCGCCTTTCAACTTTGGCGAGAAAATTCGAGATTAAGAACTGGCCAATAAGCGTAAATCAAAGAAATGTACGTTAGAAAGTGCAAAAAAAAAAAGTTAATACGTTGTGGCAACATATAAGCTCGTACATAAAATTGTATCCACAATATTAATAGGCCCGTCTTGCCGCTCTGAGTATTACATTTGAGGGGCTTTTTCCATCTTCCAACATTTGATGAAGCGACTTGTCTTAAAGGCCAACATGCATTTCGCGCTTTCCACTCTTGCCCACCTCCTCCTTCCTTATATCCTCTCCACTTTTTACCTTGCAGCAACTTGACTCCCCTCGCAGCATAGGAGAGGGGAGTGCTAAGAGGATTATCTTTCTTGCACAAAACCGAGGTTGTACGTCGGCTTTTAAGCGCGCATTTCTATTACATTTCTGAACTGCATATTTGTTTATTAAATGGCAATACAACTTGGTTTCGGGCACTGAGGAAAAGAGCCAGTGCAGCGAAAACGCGAAGACAGAAGCGCGAACAAAGACGATGTCGTTAGATTAATCGCTACAGCACTACAAATTTCAGGAAACCTAAACAAACTGCCATGGAAATAATTCGGTTCAATCAGGGAACGTGACACAATAAACCGTCCTGAACTCCATCCCGATGAATACACCTGGCTGCGCCGTATATAGCACTGGCAGTGGCACCTATTCTCGTGACGGTAGACAAGCCAAAAATAAAGCACAGACGACGCATTTTCCTTCTTTCTTTCTTTCTTTTTTTCTTTCGATGCTTGACAAATATTTATTGTGGAATAGTAAGACCGGATGGGCAGAGGACGCAAGTTGAACAATTCTAGCGAGAGTCCAACTGCAACAAAGCCAACTTGCCTGGTTTCGTAGTGTCGGTCATCTTCAATGACGAAAAGCAGTGGCACCGAATCATGCCCACTTCTATAGTAATTGTAGACGTGGTAGTAAAGGCAGTAATGTATTAAAATTACGGTACCCTAAATCAGCTTATTTTCTTTTTTTTCTTTTTGGCAGCGTTTTGTGTGATGTTTTAATTCACTGGAAAGGTAATTTACTAAGGTAAATAATTACTTTATAGCGGTAGTTACAACTACACTACTCGATTATTTTTCGGAGCATTGTAGGCTCCAGGCCACCAGGTAACCGGTAGACATTCTATAGTCACTGCAAGTTCTAGATGGATAAACGTCCTAGCTAGTAAACTCTCCGCAATAAGAATACAGGCGCACATTTTTTCTCTTTGGGGGGCGGGGGGGGGGGGGGGGGGCATCCTTAGGTCTTTACTACTACATTCTATGAAAATTGACCCAATAGTAAAAATTGAAGATAGTAAAAAAAAAGAAGATAGTTATTGTTTTCTTCGGGCGCGTCGTGTATTATATTTTGACAAAAACGTGAAATACATGTGGGTGTAGGAGACGTAATATAGAGCAGCTATTGTTTGAAAAAGCCGTCCGACGGCGCCCCCTGGTGTCAGCTCCAAGGCGCAGAAAGAGGGGCGTGTCACGACCTTGGGTTAGATTTTTACTGGGGAAATCGGCTGCCCATAAGTGAAACTTCGTTCTTTTTTCTTTCTTATTTTTTTATGACGCACAGAGTTTGTAGATTAAGTCATCACCCTAAAAAGACGATCGCAGAGTCCGCTTGATCGCTGCTTTAACCGATAAGGACGCCCAAGAAGGCATCAGGGAGCAAGAAACGAGAATATGCGTATATTAAGTGAAGTGAAGCTTTAGGTTGATGTCAGAAAGCGGGAACGCAGTACAAAACCAACACCCGAAACTTCCTGGTTTAGGTATGTGCATTGTGAATAAAGCGCGTTTGCTCTGCCGTGTTAATGCGTGAATGTATGACAATGCAATTTTAAAAGCAACGTCATTATACGCGACCTGACTGCAATTCCATTAGCGCTCGTTTTCGGTCATTTCTTATCTTATTTATTTACTTTCAAACCCTTTTTTTCATTTTTTTTAGGAAAGTAATTATTAATATGAAACTTAATATCCATATAAAACTAACGTATAAGCCTGCTTCTTTTTGGAGGTTAGTCGACACATCTACACGACCAGAGCGCTCTTACAGCTTGACATGGCGTGTAACAGCTAACGACCGTCGGCTACACCGCTACCAGAGAATTTACGCGCACACTGCGTGAATATTTAAAACGCCGCAGTTTGTAGCCGAGAGGGGGCACTTCAGCTAAATTACCTTCAACCAATTTATCTCCGCTGCAAAGAAAAAACAAAAAAAACAAGATAAAGCTTAAAAATAAAAAAATAAAACTCGAAGTTAGGCTTTTGCAACTTTCTAACACCCCCCGCACGCACACACACAAAAAAATAATAAACGCGCGGCAGTTTTTGTTTGCCGCGACCTGCCGACATGTCACGTGTCTTTTTACACTCTCGTCCATCGCTTTGTTTCAGTTATCACAGAAATCTTAATTATGTAGGCGGACTGTTGGCCTAACAAAACAAGTCTCCCGAGACACTCAAACAATTCATTTTTTTTATTGAATGTTTGTTTTGGTTTTGGTTCACGTTTTTGTCAGCAAAGGTGTCAAGATAACCGTCAGGGGAGCTTCTGTCGTCGCTCTTGGGGCGAAAATCGTGCAAGCATTTACACGTAATTTAAAAAAAAAACGTTAGGTCGTTTTGCGAGCGCGACACGGTATCTCAGCATAATATATGCTAATGAGCTAAAAGCTCGGAAATTGTAAATCGAGCTGGCCGCTTACATAAAAACGTAAAGTGTGATAGGGTTGACTGGGAAAATGACAGCTGAGTCTCACTGCTCCGCAACGAACGAAACTTTATGTTTAGGACGCTATGCATGGCATTAAAACCGCTCAAATAAATAGCTAAAAGTCAAACTTGGGGGCGGGGGGTTACGTACTAAACCAACAAGATGCATCTGCCTGACTGGGGTTTAATTTCAATTACCTGAGGATATTTTGACGTGCAACCGAAATCTCGGTTACACTGCGTCTTTGTAATAAGCCTGCGTCAGACTACAGCAGTGATGGGTAAATTACATCTAAAAAGTACTTGAAGTAAGGTACTAAGTAAATGAGAGGTAATGTACTCCAAGTAAGAGTAACACCGGGTGCATGTACTCGAAGTAAAGTGCTATAAATACAATGTACGTTCAAAGTAATCTACAAGTACATTTTAACACAATCTTTCACGATGCCCTGTCATTCCCCTAAGCAGTGTATTTTTTTTTTGTAACTCGTATGCATTGCTTCAGGGGTAGTCGGGGATGCATCAGTTATTTTCGGAAAAGGCGGCAAATATTGAATAAAGTCAAGTGGCTTCAGAGTTGACAAAGCATAATACTGTGATACGAATTTAACAAGATCAAATTTGTGGAATGGACTTTGAAGTCGGAGTTATACTTTCCTTTGAAAGTATAAGAAAAAGTACTTTGGGTAAAGTACAAGTACCAGCGGGTTCGAATAAAATGCGAACTGTGACGGAACTTCAAGCCCACTACCGGCGCAGCTTCCAAGCATGGGTTGTGCTTGGCGAGCTTCAAACACATCGAAGTAGGGCGCTGCAAGGTTGTGCGTCCTACTCCGATATGATTGAACATCGGCAAGCACAACCCAAACTTCAAAGCTGCGCCGGGAGTGGGCTCGAAGTTCCGTCACTGTACATTAGAACCCGATAGTACGTACTCAGAGAAAGTACTTCAAGTAAATTGAAAGCTTTCTAAACCTACTTAAAATAATACTTCAAGTACAATGTACTTAAAGTACTTCCCAACACTGAATTGCAGGCACCTCGGCCGGGATACGAACCCGCCACCTCGGAATTCGTATACCGGCGCTTTGCATCGGAACCACTAAATAATTCAAATTACTCATCGTGGCAATTAAGTACATTACTAAAACGCCGGTCCGCTAAAAGTGCACGGTTAAAAATAGAGGGCAGATATATTTTCTGTAGGAACGTGTGTCTTTGTGATTTTGTGAGTGTGTGTGTGTTTCTAGAATTGTTCAAAACCCTACAAGTGAGCACGCAGAAAGAAGAAAAAAAATAGAAGGAGACACGGGAACGGTTTCAGTTTTTAATCCTTATTACAACACGAAGACTACACAATTCCCTCATCCTTCCCTCCACACACTCTGGAACAAACGATACAATACCCCCCCCCCTCCTTTCTCATGTAAACAAGGAATGTATAATAAAACAATCAATCAAGCAATCAATCTATGTTTTATTGCGCCCTTCAACAGTTGGCATCTATACACAATGTTGGGACAACTTCGATTGGAATAATTCGGAATCATTCGCACTTCCGGTTACATCGGAATGAAATGGGAATGAACTGGCGGGAGTGCTGGGAGGCATGAAATGGGAATGGAATTCGATGCCAGGACCGGAGTGTTGAACTGAGTGTGTTAATAATGGTTTACCGCAATGGAAATAAATAGCAGCTATGGAAAAAGAAAAACGAGCACTAAAGGAACACTGTTTGTCGTAAGCTGTTCCTCGTGGTCCTCGTCTTTCGTAGCTGGTTATTCCTATCAAGTTGAATTAGATGCCTTTTACCCGGAATGGACTAAGAATGGAATGACCTCGGTTCTTATGAGAGTTGTGTCAATACTTCAACTATCTTCGTCCTACCGGCGTAACGATATTCAGTGCGCGGTGAAAGTGGCTCTTGAAGAACATCATTGCACTTGAGGTGACTGACGGCTTGATTAGGCAGTTTTAGTGAACCGTACGCAAGAAAATTGCAAGTCGGGATTGCGCATGCGCAGAACGCAACAGAAGGTCTAGCGTATTGATTGCGTGCGCACGCAACGCTGGAAATCTTGTGTTGCGGGCTTGTGGGCTTTGCGGGTCGCCTTGCAGGAACCTCTCGAAAGATCTCGAGCCCAGCGAGAGCACCAGTTTCAAGATGGCGGTTACCTCGACTGGCGCAGCATAGGCGACGTGGTGTTCGCGAAGTTCAGTTACGTAAGTGACGCGGACCTACCGCAGTCGAGCCATATCGTCGTGCGGCCGAAGGGGTACACATAGTGAAAGTGTTCACCGCTTGTCATGTGAGTGAACACTGCGATCTGCTCACCACTAAGCCTTACCTTTCACGCAGTTCGTCGCCGACGGACGGACGGACGACTCATAAGAAAATCGCCGAAGTTGTCGCCGTGCACTGAACATCAGTAGGTCATGGATTTCTCCCCACAATGGCATCGATAAAGGGTGCCGTTTCCACGGGACGATTGACGGAGGCACCATGATCGAATTTGATACGCACTCGTTCTCGTAGCCTCCGTACACCGTCAGAAAAGCGCGGCTGACCAGGCAGTTGTAGCTTGGCTTAATTTGAAAAAAAAAAAAATAGATTGAAAACGTTTTTATTTTTAATACTTTTTTGAGGAGTATAGTAACGCTAAAAGTATGCAGATCTTTTTTTTTTTTTTTTTTTGTTTTGCTGTGGCTGATTTTTTAAATGTTTACTCGGAAACGTTTACGGAACGCACAACTAAAACCAGCCCGAACAGGCAGTTTTCAGCGTGCGCTATACTATTGCGTATTGCGCGTGCAGGAGCAACGCTACCGTATTTACTCGAGTAATAGCCGCACTATTTATGAACAAGGCCCTTGCTATCTACTTTCCCGCATATATACAGCTAATCATATAAAGCACATATAAAGCCAATCATCGCGTTGCGCATAAATAACATAGCGAATAATTAGATCGAGAACACGATTCATACAAATGCAATCTTCACAGATGGTATCTTCGCGCGAAGACGTTATCTCTGTCCTGTAAACCGCTGGAGTCATGCTGTCGATCGCGGTGATTGGCAATGAGCGTGCTCCGCGGAAAAGCGAACCCTCGGGTTTGTTGCATAAACAGTGCGGCTATTACTCGAGTAAATACGGTATACTAAAACTGTCTATTGTCTGACGGGCTCATGCTCCTTCGTCGATGAAAGTAGCACCCCGCAGTGAAGCGCCCAAAACTGGAAAGTTATATAGGTGGACAATGTTTCGTTCCTGGCACCGCGAGACGCGACAAAGGGGCTGTTGTGACCTTGCGCTGATTACAGCATCAGTGTTGGCACCGTGTCAATCGCACTTTGTTAGCCGTTTTATGCTCTTGCCGCAGTGCATAGAGACTTGGGGCAGGATACGCGGCGTTGCTTCTGAGAGTGTACTAGCGGCACTGTTGCGTATGGTATGCGAACTAGACAGCAAGGTATCTTCTTCTTGCGCCACGCAGAAACAAAACATTTTAAGGTCTCATCGCTATCTATGGATCTCCTGGACGTGGAGGACATAACAACAGTACGTTTGTGAAAAAAAAGAGTGATTTTAATGTCTGCCTTCTGTTGCGAGCCTTGTACGCTTGATCGCGCGGTCAATGTTTGCAGTGCTAACAAGCACCACCAAGCGCTCTGAGCGACCACCGCGCGGCTTAATATCAGTGCTTCGAAGCCGCATTATGGACTTTTTTTTCAATTGGCTATAAATTTGATTGTCAGGTTTATGCTTTTTTTGTCCGCAACGCAATGCAGTTGGCATAAGTCAATTTTTCGCGTTTAGGAATTAAAGGAATGGAAGGGAACGGTTTAACAATTGCAGGATTTGGAATGGGCCCAGTGTTTCCATTACCAGGAGAGATGAAAAACATTGAATTATCGGTACTCTTAATTCCCCGGAATGTTTCGAGGTGGGCTAGTCGGTGGTGCATAGTAAGCATATCATTAAAACAGCACACAAACACGCAAGGACAACTGGTAGAAGGGACACCGCTGTGTCCTTCATGCTTTTATGCGCTGTTTTAATTCTATGTTCCCGAGTGAGTTGGAATGGAATGGGATGTTCCTTCCGCGACAGTATGTACATAGTGAAAGACAATAGGACTTAAGGGTAGTAATCGGTAATACACTTCCCTTGAACTTTTCAACGGTATAGTTACGAAGTCGACCTACTCCCTCCCCCCCCCCCCCCCAAACCTCATCAACGAAACAGCTGGCCGGCGTGCTTTCTGTCACTGTAATCCCGGAGAGTGATCGCGAGATTCATTATTACAGAAGGTAAATCCATTATTGTGGAAAATTACAGCCGTCCGCGATAGGCGGGCACGTGGCACCGGAAACTCGGAAACGGTCGCCCCTCCCCCCCCCCCCCTCAGAGCAACACGACGCATCAGCGAAGAAGACAACGACAGCGTGGCGCTTGCGGAACTGTCTCTCCCCATTTTCCTTTTTCTCGCCCCCTCCGGTTATATTTAGGGAGAAACGGCGGGGGCGGAGGCAACAACTATTAACGCCGCTCCAACCGACGAGCGCTTTATTAATAACCCGAGTGCAAAGCGCCACGCCGCCGCCACCGCCAACAGTGTCGGCCTCTCCAGACCCGACGAGGGGCCTTTACCCCCGTAAAAAGGGTCTCGAACAGAACCGGCGAGCCTGTCCATTTACCGCGTTGTTCTTTTGGTCTTAGTCTAGTTCGGCCGAAAACGAGGAAGTAATCGATCACAATTGCAATGGCACCATGATCTAAACACTGACGCAAGATTTATAACCTCCGAGGGATATGATTATGGCGTTTCCTAACCACGCTCGCCCAGACGCTTTCTCTTCTTGCAGTTGCGATCGAGTGGCCCGAAAACTGACAGCAGGCAGTTACCTACTTGCCGCATTATTATTCCCTGGACTTAAAAATATTCGCCATCCTCTCAAACATTAAGTCAAAGATAGGAAAGAGTTTCGAAGTCCGAACGATACTCCAAACGCCGTGATAAATATTTATGCTCATAGTTCGTTTATAGTCTGTGCGCGCAAGGAACCGTGCCTCGGATTGCGCACTCAAAGAAATCCAAGAGAGCGTGTGCTTTGCCGCGAAACAAGCGGATCATCAATCGGAGCAATATGGAAAAAGAGCTGCGCAGCCAGCATCACTGTCTTCGTTTTTCCTTTTCTGCCACTATTGATTCATCTAACGTCGCTGCTTTCCGCGTCTTGTTTCTCGTTTGTTTCGTTGAGTCTTGGCACCAAAAACTTCAAACACAAACGACAAAAAAAAGATTAAAAAGAAACGAGCGTGCGTCGGGGACTTATTTATACACGACGCGCATTTCGTGTTACGAAACAGAAGTCCTCAAACCTTGCAAGCGCCTCTCGTATCAAGTTGCTTGAATCGTACGACTCTTCTTCCCGAAGTTACTGCGGCCTCATTGTTGTTTGCTGGGCGCACCGCCTGTCTTGCGCAAATACGCACGCATATCAAACAACGTCGGAATAGACCTGTTGCAAAACGTGCGGCGCTGCCCGCGGTGCCGAAATGAATGCCGGGAACGGTAGGTACAAAACCGGTTGTCACTAAGAGTTGGAAAAGCGCAGGGTGCGGTGCGTCCCAGGCAGCTCCTTATCGCTCCCCAGTCAGCGATATTGATGCACCAGAAACCAAAGCGCAAATCGCGAAGCAAGTAGCACGATCAGAATAGGCCATAGGCGGCCGGTGTCTATAGCAGACGACGTTAAAGTGACTGGGTGCTGAGAAAGCAGCGCCATACTGGTCAAGCACGTCGCCATTTTGGTCCGTGTAACGTCGCCATTTTGGTCCATGTAATGCGCAGTTTTCTCCTTGACCTCTCCACTCTTGGTGAGCCAGTCCAAACTCGCAGTGACAGGTTGCTTTATCGAGACATTTCTTGTACACCGGGGTTTTGTTATCCGCGTGCACGCACGCACATTGTCGAAACAAGCGCCCACCTTCGCACCGCCACCACACGCGGCGTCGGTGCTTGGCGGCATTAAAAAATAAAATAGATTCTCTCTTTCTCGAACAGCATGGCGCATGATTGTAAGAGATCGGTGGAGTTAAGCATGGTTTATGATCATTGCATACACAGTGCCAAAGGCGATTAGATTGGCGAGGAACGCTTTTTGTATACGAGCACGCTCCATAGCGATCTTGGCGCGGCTGGTCCGAGAGCGAACCTTTCGAACCTTCGAAGATTTGAAGGAACCAAAATGGGAATTACACGGCAACAGAAACCGATCAGCCAATCACCTTGTGAGGTTTTGGTCCTCTGTATGTTAGTATCTGTTCGTGGACACGCGTCCGACTCCCTTTCTCTCTATGTGTCACGTGGTGGATGCTGCCTGGGCAAGGAGGAGGTACAGCACTTCCCGAACGGCCTTTAGATATACGTATTTTTATTTATTATTTTTTTGCAGTAAGTTTATTGAATAGGCTACCCTGCAGCGTAAGGGTTGCGTACTCAGCTGGAACAAGTGAGCACAAATTCATTGGTGGAAAACCGCTGAAAACGTCGGCATGCATCCTCGGGATATAGTGGCGCGTCTGTTTTCCCATAACGCGGTGGTATCACTCAGGAGCCACATTGCGTAGAACATTAAGGGACGAAGTCTGAAAACAAGAAGAGTCGTAATGCATTCTGGGAACCGTCTCGACGCTTTTTGGATCGACGTAAGTCACATAGCTTTTCAATGATGGATGCTTATACTCTGTTACACCTAGAGGTACTAAAGGTATATTCGCACGGTGCATCTTTTTTAGTGCATCTATAATGTCGCGAAGCTATGTTTCGGGAAACAGATGTACCGTTTGAACGAGACGGGGAAAGATGAAAGACGCGCGCATCCGAAAAAGGATGCGCACACCGTTACTCTTGAAGCGAGATTTTTATGAAACTTCACCGGGCTTGTCAATCACCCGAAGGTGAAACGCGGACGCTTCCAATCGTCTCTCGACATCGCTGTGTCGCTCATCTTCGAGGTGGGGCGAGCTTTTCGAGGAGCCTGATCTTTTGGCCAATCCCGTATCCGAGCCAAAGACGAGTTTGGCGGCGCGGTGCAGATTCCTCAACAGCCACGACGAGTGCAAGCACGTACCGCATTTAAACGTGATAACTGGGAATAACTGATATTTTAGCGGTGAAAACATTTCGGAAATACTTCGAGATCATCCGCCTGTTTGGACGTTCGCGGTCTTTCCCCGGTTCGAGAAACCTTTAGTAAACCGAGTGAGGCAAATGCGACGAAGTTTATCGAGTGATATTACCTAAAACCGACTCTCTCTTCACACTGTGTGTACTTCATATAATTTGCTGAAACGCTCGATATTCCCCTGGGTAAGTGACAGGGTATGGCGAAATTGTTGCGAGTCAAAATATCTCACAGTTTTCGCGCTTGAAACTCGATGTGTGAATTAGCCGATTGCGCGAAATCTCGTGTTCGCGAAACCGCGGCGCGTATTAAGGAAATGCAGTTTCCCTATTTTCTTGTAAACGCAACCATCTTGGTGCAAAGTGCCGAGCGCGCACAATAGACCCTTTTCAAAAGTCAGAGTCACCTTGTGGCAGTCCCAAAAGCTCCAATATTGTCGCTCTAATGGCGGTGATGGGAGGTCATGCACGGCTAAATCGCGCACCCTCGATCGTGAATCGAAGGTGACTTAAAATGACCGACATATTTTCCCCTTTCTGCTTTATGCTTTCGAAGGCGTTCGCTATTTCTGGTGTGGAGAAGCTGCGTAGCGCCGCCATTAGAGCGTCGGGTTTGGCTCCGCACAGGGTGGATAGGCTGACTTTCGGAAAGGGTCTATTGGCGATCCTTACGATCCGAAAATGCGACCTCCTGAGCTTATGGACACTGTGTCAGGAAACTGTGTTGCGGACTGTTTTGAACATTTCTGGAGGACGGAAAACCGTTTCCTGCGATTGCGGATGAAGCCCGCGATAACTGACAACAATGATTTTAAGCAACGAGAAGAACTCGGCTAGTCTTAGTTTTGGCAGTTCCTCGCCGGAACTTCCGGCGAGCGGCCCCCGTTACAAAGGGGTCGCCATTAAATCCAATCCAATGCAAGAAGACTAAAGTGTAGCTATACTCTGAACCGTAGATTATTTAGCGGTTCCAGTCGCACCAATTGACACGGAAGCAACGATTATTAAATGCGTAACTATTATAAAAAGAAGAGGATGGGATGCAGCGAAGCACTCCACGAGTTCTGTGCAGCGCGGTGTTGCGCAAGTTCCCCCATAACAGGAACGAAAGCTCCTTCCTCGTTAGTTCTGAATGTTCAAAACGATGTTCCAGTGGTTCGAAAGAAATACGTTCCCTTTACGTTCCTAAGATGGGAACGCGCCGTTAACATGGACGCTACGTTTGCGCATTTCAATGAAATATTGCGCCGTATAATCCGTAGATAAAATAAAGCGAGCGAGCGAAAATATCCGCATCCAACTACGCGTCGTGTCGCCACGATCCAGTTTGTTCCATTTCCTTGTTGTTTGACGATCTCTCTGACACATTCCCATACATTGAAGTCGAAGATTGAAATAGACGATAAAAAAAAAAGTCTCAATGCCTTTTAAATTTGGGTAAAATTGTAGATATCCAAACAAAATAAAAAGGAATGCCGTTCCTCCTGCCGTTCCCTCAAACACGTAACGAATCCCCTAGAGCAACTAAACGAGCTACGCTTAGGGTATCGGCACTCCGTTCCCCGATATTGTTGTGGGCGCCGCCATCTTGGTGCTTGTGCAGAGCAGACGGAACTGCGGATCGTCATGATTCAAAAGTGCGACTTCCTCAGCATTAGCTTCGGTATTAGGAAGCTCGTGTAACATTACTTTGCTTTGTTGCGAACTGTTCAAACATTTGTGTAGGACGGAAAGCGTTTCATGTGATTTCAGATAAAGCTTCAGATAACTGGCAACCATGATTCTAAGCCACGATATGGCCAAGTGTCGATACTCTGAAGCGTAGCTTATTTAGTGGCACTAGAATTCCCGTTCCATTTCCACCGACGAAGGATGAAATGTCGTTCCTTGGAACGCCGTTCTGAACAAATCTGGTGCGGCGTAGCCGAATTGGCAGGGGCACGCGAGAGCTCACACACGTGCCGAAAGACTTGTTTGCACGAAGAGTCGCTCAGAACAAAAAAGAAAAAGGATTGCTTCGCAATGCGTAGGGGGCACCGGCCCTGACATTTTAGCAAATTTGCTACAGCACGGCCGCCGCATTCGCGGATCAGAGGCCGTGGTTACAGCAAACGATCATTCCAGATGCTTGTTTTTCTTCCCGTTACCAGGGCGACCGGCGTGCGGGCTTTATCCGATCGGAGGAAGCTGAGGCGAACACGCATGGCACGGGCCCGGATTAACGGGCAGCACACGGCCGGCAGAGGCGGATTGGCGACGGACATCATGGTGAAGATTAAGGCCCCATCTAGGCTCTCGCACTGTGTATGGATTCGAGCAACAGCCAAGGCAGATATCGGAGAAGTGAGGACCATATTTGATGCCGACCCTATCTTGGTCCTGCAGTATAGGCTTCTTGCAACTGACGTCGTCGCTTTGTTTACACGCTACGAAGCAGCGTGTTCGAAAACTACCAAAAATTCAACGTCGGTAAGCCGTCTGAGGCTCCGCCGGTGACACACTCCCGTGACACACCTACCGCCATTTTCCCAATTCGCTTGCACGTAAGCGATGATTCTTGGTTAGCGTCGTCTTTGGTGGTTGTAAAACGCAAAAGTCAGAGGCTCAGTTGACGACGCAACTGAGCAAGTAATATCGGGACGTAAGAGGCAATGCAACAATTTTTGTACTTTGCGCCAATACAACTTAGAACGGATCCCTGACGTTAAGGTGCAACCCCACCCTTGGTTAGTGTGATTCTGAACCAACAGATGGCGCTGGGATCTCCTTCCAGGCCTGTACATCAATGCGAGAAATCGAGTGTGGTGGCGCTTCGATACAGTGGGGTATTTTTCTATATCCTGAATTGGACATCCCTGGTTCCTTGCCCTTTTTCTCTGCACGAGCTTTCTTTGGAACGCGAACGGCTGCGCCAGTTCTCGTGCAAGGTGGCCAGTTACCTACGCTCCGAGCTCACGTCTCCAGCAAATGTGGGCGAACAGCGATCGTCCTGAGCCAAACGGCGAGGCACATGCACAACAAAACCACCGACGCGTTGAAAATTGTAAAATTGCCTGTGCTCCGTTATCGGAGATTTCAGAGGCCAATTACACATATTTCAATGTGATCAGATTCATATTGTCATGAATGAAGGTGACGAGAGGACGAACAGTGAACTGAAAAATAAAGGTTTAGTCGGCGAACTTGTGCCAAACAGAATAAGTAAAGAGAAAGAGCTTCAAAGCAGCAGAAAAGCAACCGGCGATTCGGCAGCGTAGGGCTGAACTCCATGGGACGAATATGCTGCGAATAACCGACGAATTTTGGCCGGCGGCTTTTGCTCTGCGCGTGGAATCAACACTGTAGGCTGCTACGTCGCGCGGAAAACGAGCGTGCCTGGCGTGCCGTCGGGCGGCGTTCGCTAGTTATTCGTCACATAATTCGTTCCATGGAGTTCAGCCTTAACAGAAAGCGAGAGCGAGAGTGCCTCGACAAGGTCGCGGGCAGCTGCTTATCTACAGTGCGTCACTATCTCGAAAGTTCGTCAAAAATGTTCGAGCGTCGCGCGCTCGGGGCGTGGATGAATTGGCACTTTCGAGAACAAGAAAGCAGGGCAAAAGTTACGTCTGGTGCAAGAATGAACGCGAATCTTCTACAAGTCCGTGACCGAGCGTTGGTTTCTCGGCTCTGCGGGTGGCAATATGACGGGCCGGCCCTTTGTCGCGCATGTGTTTGGCTCTTTGTGGATGGAAAACGTAATGACGTGATAGACTTAGGGTTTCGAAATTCAGCTTGAGGAATTAACTACCTTAAAAATTAAAACAAATCAACTATTTTTCTGGCGGTCTGGTGTCTCACTTAGGTAGCTAGGTGTTTATTATGTCCAAAACCACGAGACTGGAAAACACAAAAAATGACACTCTGGTTTTGATGTTAGTTTGGTAAACCCAAATAGGGACTGGTGCGGGAGTCATAATCAAAAAAAATGCCGAGGTTAACAATTAACTCACAGCAATAAATGATAAGAATTATTTTATTACTGAATCCAGTGATAAATCCAATGAATGGCCAGGCAAAGATTCTGGAGTCTGAGTATATTTGCACATAAGTTTAAACAAGGTACAGTGTCACAAAAAAAATTACATTTTTTTTTTTATTGCAAGAATAATTTAGATTGCCGAACGCTCATTTTCGGTTCCAAAGGTAGCGCTAGAGGTCACAAATAGATGTCAAAGTTTCAGCCCAATTCGATACCTTATTCTGAAATTTATAAGTGATTTTCTGAAAAGTCCAATAGAAAAATGAGCGGCTGACGGGGTTTTCGAATACATGAAATCCACCGAAACCTGAAACGCGTGGGCTCCATTTTTCATTGAAATTTTCAGAAACCATCTGGCAACTTTTGAACAAGGTGTCCGTTCGGGATGAAACTTTAGCATATAGTTGTGACCTAGCGCTACCTTTAGGCGGAGTGAGCGTTAGAGTGATGCGTAGTTCATTTATGGTAAAAAAAGAACCCTGTAATTTTTTTTCTGTGACATCCCAGTATGAGTACACATAAATCAATTTGGTGATTTATGTGGTGCAAGTAGTGGTGTGCATAAATAAAAAAAGATGCAAACGGATACAGTTTGACGTTGAATAAAATATAGTGTAAGCACGCACATGGTACTGATGAATGAAATGATTTACACTAGCGTTGGAGCGTATCGGAAGCTAAGGGTGCATCAAAAGCTAAAGCCTGTACACTATATACTGCTCAGGCCGTTATTTTTGAATGCTCATAGTACTCTATTGCCCTCAGGTTTGGCGTAAGCTGTCTCCTGTTTGTTTACAACAAAAGAAGGAAACATTCTAACTCTAAGGACAGAAAAACTTCACCTGTCAATCATCTCGGCGCCGACTATGAGTATTCACTGCCTGCCAACGATCGGTACTTGCAAAACGAGATTTTCTCCGCGTGATTTCATTATCGCAATTGTTCTTGACAAATAACAATGTTTACTGAGGCAACTGGTCACATGTGAAACTTAGAATATTTTGTATTGATTGTAGGCACACGTGTCGAGTTGCATAGGTTTTTTACAATCCGCGAAATAGAATTCTCTGGGTTACCTTGGTATCTAATGCATGTAACACCAATAAAGAGCATGAAATGAATCCCAGTGGGAAAACGAAAACAATAATGATAAACAAGCGGGTAATCACGCGAAAACTGAGGGCATTGCACATATACAGAAGGTAAGTTTCTGTTTCACACATAGTTGTCTCATCCTACGATGGACTAAAGGCCAAAGCCACGGGCCGACAGGTCCAATCACTTATACACGCTTGACATGCTTAACATTGAATAGGGGTGGACGAATAATGTCCGAACCAAAGCGCTGCATTATTCTATAGGCTTCGACATCAAAAAGTCTGTGTCATTGGCTTTTTCCGATGTAAAATTGATGAGTCACTCAGTGATGTTCAATTCTGAACCACTGTCCACCCATGCACATTAGTGGATCTATAGACAGAGGCAATCGACATCAGTGCATCGAGCGAAATACCACTGCAATTTCTGTGGCTTGTGATGGGATCTGGTGACCCGTAGCTTTTACCTTTAGTCCATCATGGGGTGACGCGAATATAAGTACATTACCAGTAATGTATTTGGTTTTTTTGTGCGAGCGAAGCGGAACATACAAGTGCGAGCATACTGCCCTGAACTACACTTCCAGTGAACAAATGCACCCTCCAAAGCATCGAGCTCGCTTTTATAGCTTCAGCGCTCAAAACTTGAAAACACAATTAGAATCAATTCTAGTATTTCAATTATTTTTATATGTGCGATTTTGTCTAATAGCGTTCACATGCCATTTTCTTAGTGTGTAATATGTTTCCCAGAAGTTCGACATCTATAGTCTGTTGCATCGTAGGAGGACGCATAATCGAAGATCGTAGACAAAAAAAGAAAAAAATGCAAACGACGCGAGCACACACTAAAAATGCAATGCAAGGGCGCATCTGCAAATTAGTCGTTAGTTTTTTAGAGAGCAGCAGTTTCGTAGGGCGACGTTGTTACCCGTTGATGATTACAAAAGTGCAGTACAACTGTTAGCTCGGGATCTTTAACGCATTACGGTATATGTGGTAACGATCGACGACGGTAGGATGATGCAGATGGGCGCTGATCCCAGGGTCCCTGCTAAAGCCTCCGATACCGTAGGCGTTCTTCACAAGTACCGCCAACCATTGTTGTGGAAACGCCCAAGACACGCCACGAGCGGGTGCTCCGCCGCCATTCGCTTTCAGACCAGTCATGGATACTTCGTTTCAGTTCAGTCCAGACGCAGCCGATGCTACAAGCGCGAAGTCCCGCAGGCTTGGCGTCCCTGCGCAAGCACGCGCCTTCGTGCAGTGCATGCACCGTTCAGGGCCACATGCTCGCGCCATATCATTGGCTGCGTCTGGACCGAAGCTCAAACGATGTATAGTGCTGAGCCGCCATTTGCCCCAAGGGCCGCTCGAGAGCGGGCCTCGTGCACTGGCACATTTAAGGTTAATGGAAGACCAACGCAAACACATCGAAGGGATTTAGTCCCTGACAGTTCCGTGCAGCGTGAGCTCCGTGCTTTTGAACGGAGCTTGTGCCTTGACCATTTCTCCACGTGCTCTGATCTGCGGTGCCACCACACACTCAGCCAACGATCCCCACCGCGCTAGGTTTAGCCTGAGCTAAATGAGCTAGCTTAGAGTATCGGCACTTTTCCCCAGATATTGTCGTGGGCGCCGCCATCTTGGTGGTTAGTAACAAACCAAGTGCAACTGCCGATTGTCGTGATTCAAAAGTGCTGGTGTCAGGAAGCTCACGTGGTATTTTTGCTTTATCGCGAACTTTAATCATTTGTAGGACGGAAAAGCGTTTTCTTGTGATTATGAGGAAGCTTCAGATACCTGACAACATCATTTTATAATTGCGTATGTATATAAACTGCAGAGTAATTAGTGCCTCTAGTTTAATCCGACTGCATAGGCACAGAAAGAGAACGAACAGCTCTGAACCTCGCGCTCTTTGGAACGCGCTTCAGAGGCTTCATCAGCCAACAGCGCTTGGCTGCGCTCCAAACTAAGGTAAAGCAAATCAAATATTTAGATCTTAGAGTATCACAAGCCAAACAAACAAAATCACTTAACACGCCTCAATAAAATAAAAAGAATATCGGGTTTATTTTGACTAACTGAGATCATTTGACGTGCAACCGAATCTCAGATTGGCCTCCGTCGGATTGCGCGGCACCTCGGCCGATATTTAAACCTGACAGATAAAGACTCATTGGCCAGCCTGTTGGCTCAGAGACACTGAGACGATTTAATGCTCTTTGTGCTTGCTTTAATATGTCATTCAAGAGCCACCGAGGCGGTTTTTGAAACAAAATATAGTCAAACCATTCTGACAAGCATAGTTCCTGATTCGACGAAAATGATTTCTGCAAGGATGGAAACATTAAAATGCTTTCGCGATACGTGGCGGAATCCGAAATGGCAGAATGCATTCTCACCGGTGTCCATTCCATTCCGATCGCGTCGGGTATGGCGACGACGCACAGTAGAACGCGCGCAAAGGTAGCTGGTGCACCCGCAGCCTCGCGCTTGTTGCTCGAGCATCTCTCGGCTCGCCTCACTGCGTGGCATCCAGGCATCTGGACGACCCTGACATCTGGCTCCCTTTCTTCTGTCTTTCAACGCGGCGTCTCCAAGCGGCACAGCCACGGAACACGCAAACCAAGCTGGTTCTTGAACACGTGTCGCCATCTGTATTCAGTTACATTAAGAAACTCCAAGGTACCCGCCGTAACTGAGTTGGGAAAAGTTCGAGGTCTTATAACATTCTTAACGTGTAATATATCATATGTAGTTCTGTGCGAATATAATATCGAAGGATGCTTCATAATTTAATGTCTCGCTTTTTTGATTAGCTGACGTGATTCAGTTTCTATAGGTATAAACATAGTACCATTTTAAACTTTAGGTTTTATTTTAAAATAAACATTATCTGTACAGTTGGTTGTCACTTTTTAATTTATTACATCCAACTGAACGCTCACGTAAAATATCGTGGACAATGGGACGGTTACAACTCGAGAAATAATTTTTTCAATATTAGAGACCGTAGTCTATTAAAAGCTGAATAATTAACTAACAACTAAAAGTAACCGTAATATCGAGACATTAAAGTATTTTTGAAAAGCAGCTCTTGTATTTTGACATTTACTTATAATTGTAAGATACATAGAAAGAAAGTTATAAGCCGTCGAAAATACACTAAACGTCATGCACGGTGGGGTTGCATAACGAAATCTGTGAAACACCTGTCGGTTTGTCAGCTGCGTACAACCGAAGTCACAGTAAAAGAATTAAAAAACGAGCAGCGTTCGCCCCCTCAACTCGCAGCCAGAACAAGCGGCAACGTGATCTGGAGCCGATTATATGCCGCCAATGCTGATCATAGCCACGCGTTGGGGTTGGCAAAGCACAGGACACGCGCCGAGTTCTAGACATTGTTACGGTTCGGTTATTGTCGTCATTGCAGCAATTGGACACGGGCCACTTCCCGAATGCTTCTCGAGCTATCGATTATCACAAGCCCACATCGAGTGCTTGCGCAATGCTCGGGTCCAATCTATGAGCCGTATTCAAATATCGCCACTGGGCGGTAATGGGACCGCCCAGCTACGTCATCAAATTTTGCGAAAGGGAAATTGAATGAAAACGCTCGCTTTTGTCCTTGAAATTACACCGCAACAAAGGCGTTTCTTGGCCAGTGGCGTTGCGTGCGAGTATTCCTGAGTCCCACTAGTTCCAGTAAGCTCGTGTAAAGTGAAAAACATTCCAATTGAATATCGTTGCATCGCAACCTTAGTGCGTTATTATTATTTTTAATAATCTTCGGAGCCGCTTTGCGGTGTCTGTCGAGGCCATTTTGACCGCCAACTTCTCAAGCGCCAGTGCGTCCGAAGTCCCAATAAAGACATGTATGTCTCAAAATCGAGTACCGGCGGTGCTTCTTTATGCTGCCGATCACTTTGGCTGGCGCGGTCGATTCCTACATGAAAGAACTCGAGCGACCCGGAAAACACAGCTTCCGCGCATAGAAAGACAGCGGACATGGGACAAAAGCGGACAGATTTCACCGACATTGATTCCGGCGTAGATTTCGAGCCGGAAGCAACATTGGATCATGATCTCGTAAAAGCGCCCTATAAGTTTTTTTCGTGTGTGTTGTTACTGATTTTTTTTTTAGAACAGCGACGAGTCGTGCGTTAAAAGGAGCACGAAGTTACTTTCTTCGCTATACGTGTAAACGCTGGTTCAAACATTTGCATTTGAGTGGGATGGACTGCCTCGCAACCCCTTGTCACCACTAACGACGAGAAAACTCACTGGTCTAAGAGGTAGCACTGTTTCAATCTGCATATAGGTCGATTGAAGGTTTCGTAGTATTTGCGAGATGAAATCTACACAGCCTCTATGGGAAATAGTCGCTTACAACATCACATTGTCAAAATTATTTCGAGCCCAAGGTGAAATGAAGTCGTAAAATATACGCAGACCGTAAGCGTTCCAGCGCTACCTGAAAGATGGCACCAGTGTCTTCTCTGTTCGTGAGCTGTCATATTCGATTTCAACACAGTTGATCGCGCTCAATAGCAAATATGTGAACCGGCCTTAAAGCGTGAACGATTGCCGCACTGTCACATAAGCGGGGGAGTGAATCCCCATATGAAGGCGCTTTCCGTCGCACAGGGCATCGCGCAGCGAGTAGTCACCGTTCACGTCTGAAATCTTACGGAGTACCTCGTGTGTACAGTGGCAGCCACGGTTAAAACGAACATGAGATCGGTGCTCTTTTAGTGATTTACTCGCGAGTTGTAGGGTATTTATGCTCGCCAAAGTTTTTATTTGTACATGACATATGAGAGCCCAACTACCCGCAACACAATTCGCGGCTCGAAATTTATGTTCTTTCCACTCGAAAACCGCCGATAGAGAACTGGCCGGATTGAGTCGCGATCACTACATTCTCCGTGGTCACGTGCCGTTTTTCTATGGTTTAGACACAACCACCAAAGATAATCAAAGTCGTGGATCATCGAAGGCACACGCTCAATACTAAAAAATACAAAAATATGATACCTACTGTTTGTGGCTTCCAAAAAACTGCATATACTTTAATTGAGAAAACAAAATTGCACAGCCACGCGTTTTTGGGTAACTTTCTCCTCCATATTTCTTCTTCCCCAGGCCAGTTTCGGTTTCGGTTTCGAGCAGTTGCGTTTCTTTACTTTATTAAAAATACACGTGACGCCGTAGCAAAATATTGATTGGGTAGTCTTCTGACGCCATACTAAATCTTTGAGAACATGATAGCGCTTCAAGACAGGGACGAGAGTAAGAACAAGACAAGACAATGTGATAACTTCAACGGTTTAAACCTCGGAAAAGCAAGGGAACAAATACTCTGCCATCATCGCACCATTCAACCGATCCCGTAGCACGCCAATGCTCGCAAGAACTGTGTCTCCTTGTCGCCCCAATCGATTGACGCCACGCTGACACATCGATCCCCGTAGCTGTTTTTATCAGGTCTGCCTCTATGATTTCCCTTACCGTCTTATTCTATGTTTCTTAATAACAGTGCACAACATAAATTCAGGTTTGCACCCACAGTTATGGCAGTGCATTGACAAAATGACCGTCACGTTGTCCGCTCACTTTTGGATCTGTTCGCGCAATCTATCATTTAGACATCTTCCCGTCTGTCCCACGTATGTACTTTCTGTCGAAAAACGTGCGAGAGACAGACGCGAAGATGTCTAAATGATAGACCGCGCGAACATACCCAAAAAGTGAGCGGACAGCGTGACGGTCATTTCGTCAATGCACTGCCATGACTGTGGATGCAAACCTGAATTTATGTTGTGCACTGTTATTAAGAAACATACAGATAAGACGGTAAGGGAAATCATGTTCTCTTACTGTCCTTGTCATGTTCTAAATTTTTCAGTACCAACTCGCCCAAGAATCCGCATTACTCAACCTCATAACAAATCGGCTGGCAAAAAAAAAAAAAAAAAAAATAGGGGGGGGGGGGTGTCAGTGTCTTTTTAATGGATTTATTTATTTATTTATTTATTTATTTTGAAAATTTATTCGTTTGGGAGGAGCCGTGGGCGGGGGTTCCCACATATTTAAATTTGCTTTTCCGTGTCGACAAAAAACAAACGGCGTTTCTTGGGGCTCACGTGTTCAGAGCGAATGGTATTTTTATGTAGCACTTTTGGAAAACGCAACGTACTTGATAAACAGGGAAGTAAACGGTACAGTGTGTGCGATCCCCAAGCAAGAAGCATACCGGTGGAGATTTGGTTGCGGGTTGTGGTCCGGATCAAAACGAAACAAAGCCGCAGATCAATATTTCCTGTGACGCAGACGATCTTCCCCGCGTTGTCTGCTGCCAGAGGCTATTCTACGAAAGTGACTCGAATGCTCGTCAAAGTCGAGTGATTTCTGTATTCACAACTCCAACCTCGTGGATTTCATCCCCTTTCCGTTGTTACCCATTTCGGCCGCCAGACCGTGCAAGTTTTGGCTACACACTCGGCAAGGCGGTAGTCTCCCGCTTTTCTCCTTCACGTCTTTTACGCCGAGTGGCGTCGCCTCTCCTGATGTTTGGAATAACAAGAAGCCATGTAATAAAAAAAGACAATATAAACAGCCTTATTTTTTTTTTTGCATTAGGTTAGAAATATCAAGAAAAATCAGCGTCTTGCTGCTTTTTAGAATTCGTAAACGCGTTAATTCGAAAGAAGAGACCGACCTCACCAGGCAGTTGCGTTACCCCACTGCTGCCGCGATACATCAAGATAACTTTAGTCTTTCTACACGTGCGACAGTAAACGCTGGAGCTCTGCGCCTGTAGAACACGAGACGTCTCGAGCACCGCCTCCCGTTGATGCCGCCTGCCTTCTGTGAGCTAAAGTTATGGCGGCTTCACGCATGCTCCTAAAGCGTCGTGAGATCGGTCTATTCGAAATTGTCCATAGTGGCCGCCAGTGCAAGAGGAAACATTGTCTTTGTAATATTAATAATCAAAAAACCTGCAAACTGTCGCTAATATCTTTTTTTTTTTTGCTGCTGTTTGGCGACATTATAGTGCTCGTGCGAAAAATTGTGCTCAGCCTCTTTTGTCTCCGCTTATGTCACGCACATTCCGTAGTTTCGTCGTATACCCAGTCTTGCAGGCCCTTTATCTTGGTAGTGGGAAAAGAGCACAGTGACGACAAATCCAACCTCCACAAACACCCGCAAGGCCAAAGCTAAAAAAAAATAAAGGTATACAAAGAAGAAACCGAGTTGCCTACGGTTCTTGCTTTTCCGTCCTTCTAACGACCATCACGAAGCTCCATAAAAAAAAGAAAGAAAAAAAAACGAGAAGAAACACGAGGAACGAACGCGGATTACTTCCAAGCACGTCCCAAAGAGTTGATCAGATGATAATTCAATACCCGCGCAATCTCTTCCTCTGTATTTAAAAAAAGGGGGAAAAAAGAAGAAGGCCGCTTAGAGCTTAGAACTTGCCATGACGTAAGACTGTCGTGCGAATCGGTGCCGAACGTAAACGCATTAGCTCCATTCGTAAGGTTTCCGGACCAAATGCTCGCTGCGAAGTGACTGAACATCACAGGAAAAATGCTGGTATGAGCGACGTGCCGGACCAAAATCGTCGCTGTGGTCGAAGTTCGCGATTAGCCAAAACATTGCTTCCAATATTATGATAATGCATGCCCAATCTCCGGTTCATGGCGAGGAAACTCCTGCCAGTCATGGCGAGGCAGAGGAAAATCCTGCCAATCACGGCGAGGCCAATCCTGGTCATGACGTCACGAAAAGAAACCACAAGAGGGCGCCACCGAAGCACCTCGGCGCTAATACCCCTCCCCTATCTTGAAGACTACAAAAAAAATTTTAAAAAGCATTTTCTGCATTTTTGTTTTGACGAACACCAGAACAATCTGCGCCCAAAACATATACGAACAGAAATTTTTGAACTTGTAATCATTAACAGTATAAACGGCAGAAAGGCGTTTTCACATGTCCCGCCTCCACGCGCTAAAGGAGAAAAAATCTGGTCGCGAAAAAGAAATCTTAGGGGTTCTTAGGCGTGTCCATATTGTGCACCCTAAGAAGTTATCTTAAGCACCCCCTAAAAGGACTCTTCGTGAAAAACCTATACACCAACCCAGTGTTTAAAAACAAGCCCGCTTTGTCCACACCAGGTGTGCGCACTGCGCGTGCACAGAAACCAAACTCGGGAGGAGTGAAGCGTTTGCGCATGCGCAGTACCAACTGCAGCGCCACCGCTGTGGCGTGCCGTCAGTGAGCTGAGTTGATATATAAGATTTTTATTTTTTATATTTTTGATGCGGAAAAGGTTTTTGTCGTGCGCAGTTGCCTTTCTAGTGCGCAAGGGGGCGCTAGTGATTGAGGCTATACCGTTCTTCACGAGCCGAAAGAGTTCTTGGGCCATTAAAAAAACCTTACAATTTTTTTTATTATTTTTTTTATAGTAAGTGTAGCGCCAGTTTTCTGCTTTCGATAACGCTTCGTCGTCTCGTGAGCCTCGAACGTGCATGCACAGCCAAAGCACGGCGGAAGGCAACGCGCGCGAGCTGGAAGCGTCTGAAGGAGACACACAGCCGTTCTCATCCTTTCGGTGAGGAGGAGGAGTAAGCTTTTATTGATTGCAAGAGACTTTTGGTCTAGGTGGGGCCCTCACTCCAGGGCTCCAGTGCTCTCTGCCGCAGCCTTCGCCCTTATACCAGCATTTGCTGGTCGTCAGGGGAGGGGCTGAGCAGCGCAACTTCCCAGGTCTCGTAGGAAGGGGAAGAGGAAAGGGGGAGCGAGGAGTTGGAGAGACACGCCTAAGTGACGTGATAGAGGGATGGGTAGTTGCCGCAGTGTGGGCAAGTGTCAGGGTATTTGTTGGGGGTAAAATTTATGCAGGAGTGCCAAATGTTTGAATGCTGCCATCTGTAACTGACGCCAGGTCGTGGCCTGCTCGCGGGAGCTGACAAGACGCGCAGAGCGTCCCTTTTCCATGGACACGTGCTAAGTGGGAATCGTCAACGAATTCCCACACGGTCACGGGGTGTCAGGTCACCTGACCATTCTCCGTGGCGTCGGGTAACGTGACCATATGCCCCCATGGCATCGGGTCACTCGAGGTAACAGTGTCAGGCGTCACCGCGTGATCACGTTCAAGCTTTGACCTCTGAGCACGCGAAGCCGCGACGTCACGTGACGCACTGTGACGTCTTCAGTGATCCGACGCCACGGACGCTACAGGTGTAACGCGGTCGGGGGTCTCGGGTCAGCGACGCCACATCTCTTTTCAGGATCCTCCCCGAGCCACAAAACAAATACTCCCGTCAAAAGCAGAAAAAAAAAAAACATAATAGTTACACATAAAAAAACCAGGGGCGTGCTTTATTACGAATACGGTTCTTGCCTCGTGATTGGTCTTTGGCCCTTCTTATTAGCTGATGCCGCATTATCAATGGCTGTGGAGCGATAAGAGGATGTACAGGCAAGCTTGTCTGCTTCTTTCGCCGGGGTTGAGGGTGACGTCAGAAAGATGCCGAGCTCTGATTGGCTCTGATTGAAGGATAAAGGGTATACCTCAAAGCAAGCTACCTTGAGGTCTACCCACTATCCTTTTCAATCAGAGCCAATCCCAGCTCGGGCATTCTGATGTCACCACAACTCCGGCAGAATTAAGAAGCAGACAAACTTGCGCTCTGAGTAGAGACACACCACGCCCCGCGCTTCTAAAGCTGTCCATGACCGCTTTAAAGAAAGCGAATAAACACATACAAAAACAAACAAAAAACCTTATGTTTTTTCTTTTTGTTTTTAATGCGTTTATATGCTCTTTATCTCAGCTCGAGAAGGTCAATTCCCGACGACGGATGCGTCCTGCCTCGGAAGCTCCAGAGATACGCCGAGACAGAAAGAGGAACTGACTGGCGTGTGTGTGTGTGTCACACGGGAAAATGCAGAAAGAAAGCGACGGCCTGGAACACGGGCCACCCTGTGTGTGGCCTCTCGGGGACGGAAGTCAAAAAGCGTTTCCGCTTCCTGTCGCGAAACTTCCGCGAGAGTTCGGTCAACGCGGAGCATATGGGAGGCTGACACAGCTTCGTTGGCCGGTTTGATGCGCTCACAAGCTTCCACACGTTGCATCAAACAAAAAAAAAATAGTAGTATAAAAACAAAACGAAAAAAACTTTGACGAGTTGTATGTATGTCCTTGACATCTCTATACTTCGTTTCAGCTTGGGTCCAGACGCAGCCGATGCTACAAGCACGAGCGTGTGGCCCTGAACAGTGCCTGTACTGCACGAGCGCGTGCTTGGCAGGTGACGCTGGAAGCATGGCGCTCGCGCTTGTAGCATCGGCTGCGTCTGGACCCAAGCTGAAACGAAGTATAGTCTCGAAAGTTTGCGAACCGTTGTCGAACCACTGGTTCGGCCAACCTTTCGAACTTTTCAGCGTTTGCATGGCACTATTGCCCTGCATGTTATCAGCAAGATGGCAACCAACATTGCCGTTACAAGAGCATAAAAAAAGTAAACACACGCACATACACAGGCCAAAACATTAAATACATATGGGTATTGTCTATCTCAAATCGGGCAGGCTAAAAGGGTCCAATTTTTGATTTTTACGAACAAAATATACGTTTTGGGGGCACTTACGCAAAATGAAGGAGGGCGCAAGCCGCATGTTCCCAGATTTTTCGTTTTCGAGTGAACGAAGCGGTAGAATCCGCAGTGGCAGAAACCAGTGTTTCTGCCTGCCGTCGCAGGTCGCCTCGTTTGACACTTTCTGCTGGCGCTAGTGTTTTTTCTACACCATTTTAACTTTTTTTTCCCTCATTTAAGAGGTATTACAAAGATACCTTGACGTATTGAAATATTTTTAGAAATTCGATTGCTTTCTAAAACAATTGTCAAACCCGTCACTCCGGTCGCTTTTTTGTCAACTTTGACAGGTCATTACTTTGTCAGGACGCTTAAGCGTACATTTTATTTCTTTAGCCTCTGCCGATAAGCCCAAAGCAAGCCCATTGATAGATGTTATATTAGTCATTATTGAACATCCCGACCAGCTGCTCCGCTACCTTCACGTAAACGTTGTAAGAAATAAGAAACGTTGAAAGTTTGAGGTCGATTTTTTTAAAAACCCTTATTTTTTGTAAATTTTTATTTTTTAAATTCTTGGGAGAGATACGAGTCGACTACAAGTGTTGAAAACACAATCTAGAAATGTAATATTTTAGGCAGAAAAATGTCCACTACTAGAGCTGCAATCGCGCGAGATCGTGTGAACATTTGTTACTTCTCGCAACGTTTACGTGAAGGTAGCGGAGCGGCTACTCAGGCAGATCATAATGATATTACTATATCTATACTAGGCATGCTTAGGCTTTCTATAGAGCTAAATAAATAAAATGTACATTTAGTGCAGACAAAGTAATGACCTGTCAAATTTGACCAAAAATCGAACTGAGTGACGAGTTTGACATTTTGTTTAAAGACAATCAAATTATTAGAAATATTTTAATGCGTCAAGGTGTCTTTATAGTACCCACTAAATGAGGAGAAAAAGTTGAAAGAGTGTATAAAATACACTCGCGCCGGCAGAGGGGTGCCAGCGCGCACCTGCGCCGGCAGGCGAAACACTTCAGTTTCTCCCGGCTGCGACTTCTACGCTTCGTAACTCAGGTTAGTCCAGAAAACCTGGGGAACGCGGCAGTTTGCGCCTTCCTTCATTTGAGAAATGCGCCTCAAAACATATATTTTTTTTTCGTGAAAAACTAAAATTAAAACATTTTTAACCCGCCCGATTTGAGACATGAAACCTCCCATCCCATATTGGGAAGGCTGAAAGGGTCTAACTTCTTACTTTTCACGAAAAAAATATATATTTTGGGCATTACTCATAGTGAGGGAGGCGCAAACCGCATGTTCCCAGATTTTTCGTTTTCGAGTGACGAAGCGTAGAAGCTGCAGTGGCAGAAACTAGTGTTTTTGCCTGCCGTCGCAGGTCGCGTGTTTGACACCCTCTGCTGGCGCTAGTGTTTTTTCTACACCCTTTTAGCTTTTTCCTCCAATTTAATAAGTATCTATAAAGATACCTTGACGTATTGAAATATTTTTAATAATTTGATTGTCTTCTAAATACAATTATCAAACCTCGTCACTCAGGTCGCGTTGTGGTCAACTTTGACAGGTCATTACTTCGTATGTACTTAATGGTACATTTTATTTCTTTAGCTCTATAGAAAGCCCTAAAGCATGCCTAGTATAGATATAGTAATATAATTATGATCTGCCGAGTAGCCGCTCCGCTACCTTCACGTAAACGTTGTAAAAAATTACAAATGTTTACACATGTCACACGACTGCGGCTCGAACAGAGGACATACAACCAAAATATTACATTTCTAGATTGTTTTTTCTTGTAGTCGACTAATATATCTACAAGAATTTAAAAAATAAAAATTTACAAAACTGAGGTTTTTGAGAAAATTGATTTCAAACTTTCAACATTTCTTATTTCTTACAACGTTTACGTGAAGGTAGCGGAGCGGCTAGTCGACAGGTTATAATGATAATTTTTTATCTATAATGGGCTTGCTTTGGGCTTTCTGTAGGGCCAAAGAAAAAAATTTGCCTTAAGTACAGACAAAGTAATGACCTGTCAAAGTTGGACCCAAAAAGCGACCGGAGTGACGAGTTTGAAATTTTGTTTAGGAAACAAATGAGGAAAAAAAGTTAAAAAGGTGTAGAAAAGATACTAGCGCCAGCAGAGGGTGTCAAACACGCGACCTGGCAAACGGCAGGCAAAAACACTAGTTTCTGCCACTGCGGCTTCTACACTTCGTAACTCGAGAACTAAAAATCTGGGGAACATGCGGTTTGCGCCCTCCTTCATATGAGGAATGTCTCCAAAATATATATTATTTTCGTCAAAATTAAAAGTTAGACCCTTTTAGCCTGCCCGATTTGAGATGAAAACACCCATATATATAAATATACCCTATTGAAAAATATTTTTACCGGAATGTCATGATTATGGGACTGTTTTCACTTCCAGTAAAGCTGTAAGTTTCACCGGAATGTAACCGGCTTTTTACTGGAATGTCACCGGTTGTCTTACAGGAATGTCACCGAATTTTTACCAGAAGTTTATTTCCAGTAAAAATTTATTTACTGGATTATGGGATTCTTTTACTTTCAGTAAAGCCAGAATTTACCAGAAGATCACCAGATTGGCCGGAATTCACCGTGTTTTTTTTTTGTTTTTTTTTTACGTCAACGGAAGGCACTTAGGAGGAAGCCTGTGAACCGTGGTTGGTGTATGTTTACCAGATGCTGGACGATTCGGTAACAATTAAAGCGGTTAGTCCACATAGACCTGAAGGTTCTATGTATTTATTTAACAGGGTCGGTACCAGTGAAACAATTTGCACAGCTGCAGACAAAAGCAATCCGACCAAATAGGAACAACCGAGTTCTTTGTCGCAAAATATATCTTTGAAGGTACTCACAATGCCGCTGGGAAAAGTTCTAGACGTACACCCGCCGGCAATATGAAGGTGAACACCTTACTTAGTTTCTTGCCTGTTTTACGGCTCCCTAAAGCTATATTAACTCTCAAACGTCTCAAAGGGTACGTGGCATGGGTCTAAACTTTGCGTTCTAGCCCTGTTCTGGAACAGACCTTGTTCCAAAACTTGCAGTTGCGTCAAAAACAAGAGGAGGGCTGTTCACCTTCATATCGCTCACGGGTGTACGGTATGTTCAACTAATTAGACCGCGCAGGTGCACTCACACGGGGACACACACACACGTATACTGTTAGTAGCACGCTTAGCGAAAACCACGAACGCGCGGAACGAACTTCCGCTGCCATTGAGAAATCACGGGCACAGTCACGATGTCGTCTCTGATGTCGTCGCCGCGGGTACACCAGGCGGACACATACACACTGTGAGTGGCACGCTTAGTGAAAACCACGAACGCGCGAAACGAACATCCGCCGACGTTGGGAAATCTTGGGCACAGTCTTTTTCGCTCACTGGATGCTTCTGAAGCCGGACGGACAAAAAGGCGTAAGAAACAGGTCACTGAAAAATATTTGCTTTTCATCTGCACACCCAGCTGTTTTGGAAGATACAGGTCGCACAGATGGAACGAGAAGCCGAGACTGAACATTCATTCCTGACCGGCCGTTGCTCGTTGACCGACAAAGAAACCGGTTTTCTTCAACAAAAAAGTCACACACTTGCGACTGTTTACAACCGAGTGCCTTAAAACCTCGTAAACTTTCTTACGACGAGAGAACATACTGGTGCCATCTATCCTATATCCCTGGAACACTTGCAGTTACCGTATATTTCATTCCGTTTCGCGCATCATTCTTTCATTCTAATATATATATTTAAAAAACAAAACATTTAACCATGTGATAAGCGAGAATTTCTCAGATAGGGCGCTCTCGTGAAATGCAGTTCCAGGATCACCTTGTAGATGGCACCAGTGTGTTCCTCTCGTCGGAAGAGATCGCAAGAACTCGGTGCTAAGCAAAGGCAAGTGTGTGAACGGGCTTTAACACTACAGTTAGTTTAACCATACGAAGCTAGGACAGAATAAATTCAATAAAAATTTCACCCCCTCCCCCACCTGGAGGCTTTCGCTCGTTTTCAACTTCCGCGCATGCGTAAATCGTCGAGTTTAATCGTCGAGTAAATCGTCAAATTTTGCATTAGAAATTTGAAAAAAAAAAATCGAACCTTGTCGAACTCGAACGTCGGCAGCGCGGCGACAGCCCTACATCTAACGTTGCCATTAAGATATTGTCGACATAGTAACCCTGGAGCGAGTGAACAAAAAAAGGGACGGACAGACACAAAACTCCGAACGCTGCTTTAACTTCAAGATATTATCGAGCGCTGGTCACTTAGTTCAACGATCCCCTTTCTCGCGTAAAGTGCACCGCTAACTCAGCGATAAATCGAGGTTAGCTTAGAACACCAGGCAATAATAAACCCTCTACGGCCTTTCCTCCGGGGGGGGGGGGAAATCAGCCGTAAGAAAAAAGAAGCATCACTGAATGGTTTCGGTGGCGCCCTCTCGTGTTTCGTGCCTTGAGATGTTGCAAGGATCTGACACAATGCTTGTTTGTTCGCAAATTCCTACTTGAACCCCGGATCGATTAAACTAACCGGAAAATTAATGCACGCAGAGAATGTCTAAAGCTCTCTACAAGTGATTTCGTAAGGATAAGCTTTGATTAATCGTTCCTTCTTAGACGGACCGTAGGTTTTTCAGGCTTTGACCAACAACCTAAAAGAACAATCGCACCACAGTGCCCACTGACGCGTTCCCCGTTCGAAATTTTGATTGTAGAGTAGCGTAGCGTCGAAAGCCGTTGCGGCTTGTGACGCTACCCCCGAGGGTGGCCACCATTCTCGAAGATGATTCACACGCTTACGTCCTTGCATGCTTGCATTGTTGCTCCTACTTTTATCACAATACGAGGTCACATCCGATCAAATAACCTACGTCTCCTGTCACGCGACTTCCGGAAGAGGTCAATCGAAGATCTGCCCACGTCTTGGTCGCTTCTGCTCTTACACTCGCAACGTTCCTTGACTCCTCGTAATGTTTCGCAAATCTCAGACAGCTGCAGCGGAAGTCTGAGTGGAGAACTGTAACCACCCCAACAAGAAAGCGCCTGTCTCTCTCTCTCTCTCTCTCCCCCGCACGCACGCACACGCACAGATACACACACACACACACACACACACACACACACACACACACACACACATACACACACACACACAATAAGCTAAGAAAACTCAGCAAGACGTCGATGGGCATTCTGATGCTTTTGCTGTTTTCTTTTCAGAAAGGTTGCACATCGCGCTCAAGGCCGCAGTGCGCATGGCTTCAGCGTAATCCTAAAGGCCCGTTCTCACACTTGCGACTCCTTAGCTCCGAGTGCCTTGAAACCTCTTAAAATTTCTTAGGCGAGAAAACACACTGGCACGCTGGCGCCATCTATGCGGTGACCCTGGAACTACATTTCACAAGAGCGAAGGTTTTGCTGAATTTCCGAGGTCGTGCGTGATACCTATAAAGGCCCGTTCACATCTTACGACCTCTTAAATCTTGGTGCCTTACAACCTCTTAAACCAGAGGACACAGTGGCGCCATCTATCGGGTTGCAGTGTAAACTTGACAATCCGGCATATTTTTATTTCTCCGCGTATTATCCTTTCTTTTTTGTCTCGAAAAACTTTTGAAACGTTAAGAACGAGCCTCTCTCATAGTATTACGCACATTCGACCTCGAAAATGCCGCAAAACCGTCGTTCTTGTGAAATGCAGTTCCACGATCACCGCATAGATGGCGCCAGAAAGAAATTTTAAGAAGTTTTAACAGATCTGGTCTCTCTCGTCGAAGTCGGTCGCAAGAGTGTGAACGGGCCTTAAAGGCCCGTTCACACTCTTGCGACCGACTTCGACCGGAGAGACCAGATCTGTTAAAACTTCTTAAAGTTCATTTCTGGCGCCATCTATGCGGTGATCGTGGAACTGCATTTCACAAGAGCGACGGTCTTGCGGCATTTTCGAGGTCGAATGTGCGTAATACCTATGAGAAAGGCTCGTTTATAACGTTTCCAAAAGTTTTTCGAGACAAGAAAGAAACGATAATGCGCAGGAGAAATAGAAAATATGCCGGATTGTCAAGTTTACACTGCAACCCGATAGATGGCGACCACTGTGTCCTCTGGTTTAAGAGGTTGTAAGGAACCAAGATTTAAGAGGTCGTAAGAGTGTGAACGGACCTTAAGAAAGGCTCGCTTACAACGTTGACAAAAGTTTTTTCGATCAAACAAGAAAGGATGATGCGCGAGAGAAATAGAAAATATGCGAGACCGCCAAATGCTCCCCTGCTACCCGAAAGGTGGTGCCAGTGTGTCCTCTCGTCATAAGAGATTTTAAGAGGTTCCAAGGCTCTCAGTCTTAAGAAGTCGCAAGTGTCTGAACGGGCTTTAAGGCTCAAAGGTTGCTTCAAACAATCGCGTTTGAGTCTGTCCGAGTGCGTTGCTACCGCTTTTGACGAGAGAAGCAGCAGATGTACGTAGATATAAATCATGTTACGGCCGGTGCTATCTTATACGATATTAGTGACCATCTACCCATATTTTGCATAAGGTCTTTTACAAATTGGAAACAAAATCGTGGTATGGAAAAGTTTTGGTACCGCATAATAAACGAAGAAACGCTTAGTACTTTTGGCTGCCTAATAGAGCGGGAAGGGAAAGTTGGGTCGACGTTTATAGAGAATGCAATCCTACAGTTGCCTATAAAAGCTTCTTGACGAAATTCAAACACTGTTATGATGCTGCTTTTCCTCTCCGGGAAAGTAAGCAAGGGCCTAAAAAATTAGAAATCCGTGGATAACTGGCAAACTGCATAAAAGAATACGAAAAAAAAACTGCATGTATCATGCTTTTATAAAAAATCGTGATCCCGCTCTATTGGATGCCTTCAAAAAGTTTAGAAACAAATTGAACTCCGACTTAAAAAAGCAAAATGTGAATATTATCAAAATAAATTTGTGCATATTCACAATAACCACAAGAAAGTGTGGGAGACGATTAACTATCTAACGAGCAGGAAGCAAACACGCAGCAGCGTGAAGGAAATCTTGATAAAGAACAAAAGTGTTGTCGGTACAGAACTTGTTGACGAAATGAATCGGATTTTTGCTAGCATAGGCACGTGCACGGGAAAAAATGCAAGCTCAGATAACTGCGTGCTGGCAAAAAATCAATTGGAATCTATCATGCTTTTTCCAACGACACCAACTGAGATTGATAAGATAATAGATAGTCTAAAAAATGATGTTGCAGCTGGTGACGATGAAATAAAAGTGCTACCAATTAAGTACACCGCGAACATAATAGGTCCTATATTGTCCCACATAATAAATATGATGCTTGAATGCGGTAATTTTCCTGATGAATTAAAAATCGCGAAAGTAACTCCTATCTACAAGGGTGGCGGAGAGACCTCAATTAATAATTATAGGCCCATTTCAGTACACCCGGTTTTCTCCAAGATTTTCGAGCGTGTAATCAACGACAGGATAACAGTGTTTTAAAAAAAATATAATATAATAACTCCTGCTCAATATGGTTTCCAGAAGGAAAAGTCTGCAGAATCAGCGCTCATCGATATAAAAGATAAAATTGCGGAAAACATTGAAAACAAATTGGTTACACTGGGATTGTTTTTGGATTTAAAAAAGGCGTTCGACACTGTACAACACGATATTTTACTTAAAAAACTTAATATATATGGTATACGAGGAATAGGGCTAAAATTAATTGAAAGCCATCTAAATGAACGCTACCAATATGTGTGCTTAAATAATGAGTCATCTAGCAAAATGAAAATAAAACATGGCGTTCCCCAAGGCTCTATTCTAGGGCCTCTGCTATTCCTTGTCTATATAAACGATATAACGGAAATACCTGGCTCCCCTCAGTTAATAATGTACGCAGACGACACAAATGTATTTTTTTCTGGTGAGACAAAACAGATCGTAGAGAAATTAGCCAATGATTATCTTTTAAAACTCTCAAAATGGTTAGAAACAAATCGCTTAGGTCTAAATACATGTAAAACAAAATATGTTATTTTTAAGCCGATAAACAAACGCGATCACAGTACTATCAACATAACATTTGAAGGTACGTTGCTGGAGCAAGCTACAGAGCAAAAATTTTTGGGGGTGCGGTTCACTGAGGACCTCTCTTGGTCAACTCATGTTAATATGCTCAAGGCTGAACTGTCCCGAGTTACTGGAAGCATATACAAAGTGCACAGCTTACTACCGACCTGGCTTAAACAAACATTATATTACTCCCTATTTTACTCAAAAATGAGCTATGGCATCTTGGTGTGGGGAACTACGACAGAAACTAATTACAATAAACTAATTATCTTGCAAAAGAAAATCTTGCGTATGTATGAAAATTATAGAGGAGACAGAAGAAATTTAAGCACGCAGCCACTTTTTAATAAATATAATATGCTAAAAGCAGATCAAGTATTTTATTTCAAACTATTACAGTTGATACACAGAAACAAGCTCCACACTACACCAACAGATAATCTGAGCATGTACAATATTCGAAACCCAATAAGGAAGATGCCGGCAATAAGAACTTACTATGGCCGACAAAGGCTAAATTTCCAGATAAATAAAACTCTAAACAGAAAAGATATCTCCGTAGACTTCTATCAACATTTTAATAGCTTTAAATGTGCTTGTAGAAGGATGCTCGTTACAAGTGAAATTGCTTTTTCATCTTTGTTAGTTCCATAAACTTCATGAGTGTTATAAATATGTCTTTGATTTTTGTGCATATTTCCATTCCTTGTTTCTTGATGTTTAAGTGTGAGAGAAAAACCTTTTATTGTCCTTTTATTATTACCACTGTGTTGTGGCTGATTTTAATGTGATGTATTGTATACTTGTATTTCTTGTAGTCCACAACGGCAGCATGTCTTTATTTCTGGTCGTTTTTCGATGATCAGTGTCTCTTTATTACATTATTTTTTATTTTTATTTTTAAATATTTTTTATGGTATATGAAACTTCAATTTTTGATTGTATATTTTTAGAATGTTGCACAAATGTTTCGGTCCATTTTCCACTAACAGATCGGTTTGGTAAATGGCGCATTTTGTTCCCTGATGAATTTGCCACTGTGTTTTTGTACTGCACTGCTGAACTGTACGGGGGGCAGGGGCCCTGTCAGGCACCAAGCCTTTATCTCTGCCCCCACGCGGAACTTTCCGCGAAACAAAATGAAGAAAGAAAGAAAGACATTGGAGTACTTTCAACATGCATGTAACTATAGTGCGGATTCTTTTTCGCTCATAGCTTCATGGGCTTATTATAGAGGTGCGACTAGAGCAAGTCATTTTGTAGCACCTTTTTGAGCAGTCAAAAGTCCAGCATAAAGAAGCAATATTTTATAGAAAATTGTTATGCATTTGTGTTGCATACGGGATCGGTGGCCGAGTGGGCTAACGCACACCAGCTCGGAGCGCGTAGAGCGAAAGCTCGGTCCGCAGAACCCAGAGGTCCTGGGCTCAATCCCCACCGCTGCCCGTTTCGATCAGGATGAGCATCGTACCGGCGTGCGGTCGTGTATCACTACTGCGTGATGCACGTTAAAGACCTCAGGCTAGCGGTTGTACTGTACTGGCTAAATTTCAAATCTACTGTTGAGAGAACAGACGCCCAGTGAGGCTGACTTGCAGCCGGAGGCTTAAACATATATCACCACAAACGTTTATGTCATCCTTTAGCAGCGCGTCTAGCCTGTTCAGCCAGACATTGATGGCACCATTCATCAAATAATTTAACGCGTGGCATGTGTACGCTTGAAATCATAAACCTGTGACCTTCCAGAACCCTCTAACTCTCTCCCGCCTCGCCTCCTCGCATACTTCTCCTCCTCACACCATCCTTGTCACATGACTTTCCCGTTAGCCAATCAGCATCAAACATCTCACTCCTCCTCTCCCCACCCGTCAACCAATCAGTGTCGAGCCCCGCGGCTGCGCTTTTATTTAGGATTCTGTTTTGGGCTCAACGAAATGCCGAGCACCGAGTCAAAGAACGTTTTACGTTAAAAATCAGCTTTGGAGCACAATCACACGCTTCAATTTTATTCATACTACTGTGAACATTATATGTGTAAATTCGTGTGTTTGTGTATCCAACAAAGAAACGTGCCTATTTTGCCTTCACAACGGTCGGTTTGATTCCTGAAACACAGCACTGGCTGTTTAGTTGCACGTAGAAGCACTAGGTATGGCAACAAGATGCTGATCGATGAAGGACAGTGTGAATTGCTGCAGAATGATCATTTTAGGTACGAAATAAAATAAAAACCGAATAGTATATTTCAATAAAATAATGTTAGAACAATCTTGAGCACACTAATTGATTTTTCGTTCAAGGTCTAAAGCTTGTAATAAACCGAAAATTCTTGATTCAGAATTTTTAAAAAAAGCTTGTCAATTAATGATGCAATTTAATGACATTTTGTATGTATAAATTCGTGATAGCAAAGGTCGGCATGTGAACGATAAGTATGCCTTCCTCCACTGCTTCACCTACTTTAGTTTTATTGTGCTCGCTCTATCTGGAACGAATAAAACATATATAGAGGTGACAACTAAACAACAGAGTTAAAATTAAAATAAACATATAGAGCAGTTCGTCTAAATTTTCTTGCGAATACCCTTACTAAATCCAATATTTGAAGAAAAAAATGTCGCCAGAATCCTGTAGTCTATTATAAATAATAGTCGCAGTTTTATTCAGAAATTTTACTGAAACTGAGAGCTATTGCATAAACACTCAAGAAGTTTCTTTTTCTTACGCAAAAATACGCAAAATCACGATGTTTACTTCGCGGTTGCCGCTTTACTGCAGTACACAAGAGCGCACGGTGAGAAGCGGCCTCAACAAAGCTAACTTACACGCCAGAGCAGACTAGGAGCATAAAGAGATATGGCGAATATTCCTAGTAATGTAAGTGTTTGGCACTGACAGAGAGATCAAATAGGATAGTACGTTATTTTCGGATAAAATTTAAAGTCCTGAAAATTCGCACAAGCCTACCATAACGATCAGGGCGTGTAACGGTGCCCGAGCCATTATATCTCTAGTGTTAATAAAGTGAAATAAAGTTTTGGCGCAATGTCGGCGCAAATTCCTCGCATTTGGGCTAAATGTAGCGGGATGTAGCAGGATAGGCTTTTTGGCGCAGTTTGGCGCAAATGGCGCAGCAATCACATCGCTGTCATTGGTCTCTCCCGCCTACGTCTGCACCTCTATAGTTTCCTTAACCATTTTTTTTTTCCGTGGCGCATTTCTACCTTTGCCAGATTCCTCCTTATGTAATGCCCTTGAAAGGGCCCCTTAAAAATAACAAATTATTGAAATTACATTAAGCAACGTATAAATGCGTAACATCTTCATTTTCCAGTTACACCGGTCGAACGGTCAACAGTGTCATTGGTCATCACAGATACTTTTCTAATAATTATTAAAGGGATTACTGTAATCGAGTTGACCCAGCAGTACAACTCACAAATTCAAGGAAAAAAGTTTCAGCATTAGCAATTGTTTCGAACAGGAAGGAGGACTACTTTCCGACGGAGTTCGAGGTCTTAAAAGCATTATAAACATATATATATATATATAAACATATTAATGATAACACCAAGAGAAGCGGACGTAGAGTGAAAAATAAAGAATATAGTATCTATGGTAGCCACTGAGTTGCAAAGCCACAGTGAAGGGGGGGGGGGGCATTAGGGGGATCAGGGCCTTAGGGCGGATATCTTTCCTGCAGCCGAGAGCTGTGAAGTCCACGTACGTGCCCATCTTTTTCGTTTTTGTGTTTTTACCTTTCCTTTTTTAGTTTCTGGCATTTCACTTGTGCCTTGTTTGACTTTAAATCAAATCGCAGTCGACGTTTGTGCGATAACGCGCTAATTCAATGATACGCAGTGTGCGTATCGTAGTTTCGCACTTTTAGTTTGTATGTGTGTGTTTGTGTCTCTCCTCCTTCAACTGCCGTCCGACAAAATATTTATACTGTCACGATGCTATATAGAGAGGGAGCACCGCAACCGACATCTGCGTGAAGGTCGGTTTAATTCCTCTAAATAAGCGTCCAAATGGGTGAGGCCGAAACTTTCTGATTGCCCAAGCTACAGCTAGCACCCCTATTATGAGATGGCATAGTTGCCTTCGGATTTTGACAATGAGCGGCTAGCATACGCTATTACGTGTTCTCAACCGCAACGTTTTTTTTTTCTTTAATTTAAAATAGTTTTTATTCGCATAGAGAAGTTTGGGTATCGCCGCCTGGTGGAATTTTTTCACAACCCAGAGTGAGGAGACTTCAACTTCCCCTGCTGGTGCAAACACGTGCAATGCCAAGCTTCTATTTACTATGGAAATGAAAACATAACCGCGTGGGTAACACGTGCACTACCCATAGTGAGAAAAGCAGAAGCGCCCCCGAGCTTCTCACCGCGATAGGCCAAAACCGCTCGCCTCTGAATATATGGTTACGTTTACATGAATGCGATCGTAGCGCGTCCAATGGAGCAGGGACCAATCGAACGCAGTTTGTGTTCCTACTTCTTCCTCCTCTACCGATCAGCTACCAATCGAAATAGTCAAATCCCGATTCGATGCACTGGTGGCATTCATGCCAACGTGGCCTGTAACGGTATCAGCTGCATGGAATAAAATGCGCCCGTACAGGTGTAGTTGCTAAAGCTGATTGCAAGGAGACAAATGCTTTCTCTTGACTTCCACACCATACACATGGTATATGTCCTTTACAAAAAGATAGTTAAGCAGAACAGAACTGTTGGCAGAACCACGGATAAAGCGACGGAAATTCGAGCACAGACCACAAAAGGTACGCCATGTTTTAGTGATAATCGACCGCGAAAAAATGGACACGGCAGATCATTTATCGGGGTCTGGCGTTATTCCGTGTGTATTGATAACATGGACGAGAATTTTTAGCATATAAGAGGCAAACCTGCATTCCTTGGAATATATCTGCAGGGAAGCGCTTCGGAAACACATAAGAGCTCTGCGAAGTCGAGATAAATGCCCATCGAAGGAGGCTGAGTACACTACCATGTCGTTTAAATAACATAAACATCTTGTCCACCTGAGGCTGCGCAATAAGGCATTCATCATTCTTTCGAATGTCGCATGATCATTGCAAAGCTCGAAGGGCATTGCGCGAAATTGGTACAGGCCATCAGGTTTTACAAACTTTTTTTCTCGACCTTTTCGTTTACATCTATTTGCCAACATCCTGACCGCATGTCCATTGATGAAACCTATCTGCCGCCATGCGATGTATCAAGAACATAAATATATAAAATATATATACTGTACATCTATGGGCTATTGCATCGTTATATAACTAAAATTGGTCACATACAAAAGCATAAGTGCATCTGCATTTTTGCATTTCGCGCGCCATTGAGTATAGTTATGCATACAGTCCTTGGTTTGTTGGTTGGCTGGTTTGTTTGTTGAAGAAGCTGCAAGTCTGAAAAAGTTTCAGTATGCACATTTCCGAGTAGGTGCTTCCATATTTGCGAGACGATTGAAGATAAAATTATGTTTCGACTAACAAAACTTGTGTATAAACTTCCCAGCCTTTTTGAATGGTAGAGCTCCAGTCCGGAATATTGTGACTATATTTTGTATCGAACAAACATTGTGCAGATTGCAACTTATGTAAATTTCGTTCGTGTACAAGAGCGCAAGTAGCGATGAATGCTCTTAAATATCTCAAAACAAAACAAAAATATTTAATTTTTTTTTTTAAAGGCAGGTTAGGTATTTGTTTTTCGGGAGCAAGGTCGGCAAATTTAGGCTGCCTACGCGTGCGTCTACTTTCCCGCACAACACTCGTAGAGCTAATCACCGCAACTTACGGAGGCAGCTCAGCGAATGACGATGCCGAAACATTTGTTTAGAACAAAAAACGCAGTCTGAGTTGTGACATTAAGCAATGCAAAACGTCACGCTTGCATTGCTTAATGTCACAGCTCACACTGCGATTTTCGTTCTAAAAAAAATTTTCGGCATCGTCATTCCCTGAGCTGCCTCCGTAAGTTGCGGTGATTGGCTCTACGAGTGTTGTGCGGGGAAGTAGACGCATGGGCTTCTTTTAGAGTGATATATGGATTGTTAGCCTGTTTCCTAGTTTTCATTTGTTTTATTTATTTATTTTCGTGCCCTCAAGATGCAGAGAGGCGGCAATCTGTGTTCGAGCAACAGAGCGCGGGCCGGGACATTAAATGTATCTCACGAGGCGGGTCTACAGAGCAGCAAGCAGTTGCGAGCGAGGTTCAAACGAGCCTAATGCAATTTCAGGCGGAGGAAAATGCTGGCAGCACTGATGCGCCCCGCTTGGGCAGTGAACTCCCGACATTACTCTGCGCCGTGGGCCCGTGGTTACTGCTGATAAGATTTCCCAATTTAAAGGCCTATTATGGAATAAGAAACGCCGCTCCGTCGACTCGGAGTAAAAACGCGTGCTACGAGTTAATGCGTTATGATAAAAAGTTTCGAGACTAGCTTTGTAGCGTACAAATAGAGGGCAGCACGGTGGTGCGCGCGCACCTGTCGAGGGCAGACACCTTGGTGCGTCATTACGCTAAAGGGCAACGTTCTGTGAACAGTTGGAGCTGCGCTAAACAAGTTTCTGCGACCACGTGTACGAACACATCGGTGATTTCAGCGTGGACTGAAAACCAGAGCGAGGAGCGAGCATCAGTTCTCCGTCAAACTCGGTAAACCTGAGACATAGACCTCGAAATGAGTTGTCAGACTCGTGGCGAAAAAGCAACGAGTCGTGCGATGTGTTTTGATCGGCGCTCGACACTTCAAGAACAGCTTAACATCGCCGGACGACGAAGAGAGGTCGGGGAAGGTCACCCTTTAGCTCACCCAGCCCTGACTGCTTACGTTGCGTTACGTTAAGGGAGCTTACGTGTCCTTACGCCGCAACTCACAGGGGCAGCTGTGCCAAGTACCAACCGTAGCAACCAGCCCAAGTTTTAAGTTTGCACGCGATATACGAAGCACGCATGTTCTGGCGATTTATAACGTAACGTAAGAGAACGTCAGCAAAAGCTCCTGCGTGAATGGGCCTCAATTGCGAGCGCCACCAATGACATCGATCGATGGGGCCATCCAAGTGGTGCCAAGAGCACAACGTCACAGAGGTCGTGTCACCGGCCAGGCCAAGCAAGCACCTTCCGCTTTTAGTTGATGCGTCTCTGTTAGTACGTCTTCTAGTCGTTGGCTGCGCTCCGAGTTCAAGGTGAAAAGAAGTATAGTGCCCGTAAAACAGGAATGTAACTCGCGCAATTATTGGGACGAAGTCCTAAAATCGCTTTATAGCCCATTTAAGCACATGCACGGTTCTTGGCATCTCCATTTCTGCCAATATTCCTTCCGGGTACATACGTGACTCTTTGCGCAGTGGACATGTACACGAGTATTCGCAGCGCTAGCTAGTGCATCTCCGATGAACTGTAAGACACTGTCACGGGACCGCCTCCATGACGAGTGGGTGCCTGAGTGCCTTCGTGGTACTGCGATCTAATTGTGACGCGACTGCGTTCACAGCTGCTGTCAATCTGACTGGCTTAGTTCGAACTGATACGTGATCTGTGTGTGCGGAACGCAATATGTGCTGTGGAAGTGTTTGCTGACTTTCTCTCGTCGTCCTGACTCCCGACTCCCTTATTTTCCCCATTCCTCATCTCCACAAAATGGAAAGCCGAGCGTAAAAATCAAATAATCTTCTCGTCCTTTTTTTTTTTTTTATCAGGCTTACATATCATTTAAAGGAAAAAACTAAATCCGCATTCCTCGATGGGAACAGCATCAGCCATGCAGCTTCCGTGGATGGCCTTATTTCCAGCAGAGAAGCCTGCAATGCTAGCAAAGCCGTCAAAACCCTTCAGATCCAATGTCAACACTTTTAAACATCCACGAAAGAAAACTTAGCGCGCGGGGCAAGTGGACGAATAGCTGAGCTAACTGAACCTAAGACAGGGAAAGAAAAGAAAGGCACTTGTATAAAAAGCGGAATAACACGTGTCTTCTACTTCCTTCCCTCTCTCAGGTTTAGTCCCAACAATTCCTACCTTTTTTGCGGAATTAAAGAGAGAAACTAGAAGGAGAGAGTGAAGATGCTGCATTCGACTGCGGTGCTTGCAACGCGTCTCCGTGTCCTAAAAACTGGTCCCTCCGTTTGCCGCCTGGTGACGTCCTCGAAGTGTCATGCTCTCGATCCTGGCGGCGTCCCAGCAGCGGTGATGAACGTGGCAGTAGCCCTGCTCTGCCGCAGGTCGCTCTCCTATACTTGACAGTCCACGGAAGCTCTGGCAGCCAGGAGTTGTAACCTCTCCCCCCCCCCCCTCCCCCAAACGACAGCGAGAGTCGCGTTTTTATCTGGACTTAAAGTATACCATCCGCCAGGATCGCGATATCTGACAGCGCGACACTCCGGCTTTTGTAACGTTGTTCGTTAACACGTCGAAACCACTCTCGATGCGTGGCCGAAAAGGGGACGACAAACGGACCAGTGGGAGATGCGTTCTAGGCACCGTAGTTCGACCACCATTGGTTCCATCGTAATAATGTTATCCAAGGGGGAGGTTAAAATGGCTTACAAGTTTTCTTCCTCCGAAGCAGATATTTGGGAGGCAGCTAATTCTTTAATCACGAAGTCACGCCCTCGAAGCAATTTTCCGAACAGAGCCCAGTGGTCCACTGGGAACTAGCAAAACACGGGTCTCTCGTGTGCACTCGGAAATAAATCACAGTACAGAGCGCGTCGGTCTGTTAATCCCCGGCTATCCACCCGACCTTTACCTTCCTCCCCCTCCTCGACTCCTCCTTTTTCTTCCATTCACCCTCTCTCTCCCCTTTATCTCGCTACTTCCCAAGCCCAAAGGCCGGGGTTCGCGGCGAGTCTTTTCATCTCTGAGATAACTATAGTTAATCATAAAAAAGCGAGATAAGCGGGACCCCTAAAACACGCTCGAAGATCTTTTTATTTTTTTTTCCTCTTCCGTTTGCTTCGGCTCTCTTTTGGACACCTGTTAGTTTATCAGTGTTGGTCAATAACGCGATGGTGAACCACTCGCCGCGGTGGCGCTGCAGCGGGCTTTAGGTAAACGCGGGATCAATTCAATTCACTTGAACTTTGCATCCGCGTGTTGCCGAGCTAAGAGGCGCAACCCCTTCCGATGCTTACTTCTAGAGACAGTTTATATCCTTTCTCCGCCAGCGTGCTGTCGTGTAAACAATTCTGAAACATGCAAAAATAAAGAAAAGGTTCGGCAATCGTTTCACCCCCCCCCTCCCTTTTTTTTCCCCCTTCTTTACCCGGATCATACAATGGCGAGATGTCTCCCGGTTAATTTCTCAAGTTTTCTTATTTATTTCAATTATAGACAACAAAAAATCTGCAGTACATTGGTCATGCTTGACAAGATCGTCTTACGTACACGACACGTTTCTAGCTCGGTAAATTTCGGTAAAACCGTTTATGTACCAAAACTGATACACTCTATAAAAAAAAACAAAAAAACGTGCGTCTACTTTTCCGCTCAACACTGGGAGAGCCGATCACCGCAGCTTACGGAGGTAGCACAGCGTATGATGATGCCAAAATCTATGTTTAGACCAAAAAAACGCAGTCTGAGCTGTGACATTAAGCAATGCAAGCGTGACATTTTGCATTGCTTAATATCACAACTCAGACTGCCTTTTTTTGGTCTAAACATATGTTTCGGCATCGTCATTCGTTGAGCTGCCTCCACAAGTCGCGGTGATTGTCTCTCCGAGTGTTGTGCGGGAAAGTAGACGCACAGGCTTTTCTTAGATTGTATGCCGCTGCTTCCGACGAGAACGCCAATGGTTGTCGCTACGGACACACGATCGCTTAAAGAACGACGACGAGCTCGCGCTTTCCACTTTCCTCTCGCTTCCTCCTCTCCCTCTTCTGCCCTGTCCACCGTTGCCTGTGTTCTCCTCCCCCGTGGTGAGGAGGATGTTCTGCCTTGCAGAATCTCCAATCTGGTCGTCGGCCTTTAAGGGCAGCCAATGGGAGCGAGGTGCCACCCACGTAAGAGCCGGGAACGCTGCGGCGTTAACACTAATCTCGTTCTATCGGTCACTGTCACGTCTGGCTTTTTTCCGTCTTACATTCCCTCCAAGTTACCCTCGTCTTAAGCGTGTTGGACGTTAAAACATTTTTTTATGGCAAAATGCTCAAGACTCCCTCCACGAGGCTACAATCACCCCATTTACTAGATCGCTCGGAAGAAGCACAGCGAGTTAACTCGAATAAAAACGAAATCGCTTCCGAGACGATATGTCATTGATTAAGATGCACCATTATACGAGCTATCGATCGACCAGCGCTTCACGTTTCGCAAATGGCTCGCGGCCTCGGTCGTCTACACCGAGCTGTGTGCTCCGCCCCAGTCGCGCTACTCAGGCATCGTGCAGAGTATACGCGGTGCTCGCTGCATACATATACGTATGCTTCGGACACTGTCCGCAGGCTGTCTTTTGTACGATGTATTAGCGGTGTGAGTGACCGCGGCATAAAGGTGGCCTGTACGAGCCAGTATTTTCACCGCATCGAGGGAATCGACTCGGACTTAAGACATAGGCTAAAATGACCCGAAAATAGACATCAACACATTCAACTACCAAAAGTCCAGTGTGGCCACTGGAGCAACTCTAAACCCTCGACAAGGTGCTGGGAATGCGGGAAAGATGAAACCTGTATGGCCTCGACGGAAACAAAGACAGCCGAGCAATTTCTATATAGAAACGGCAGTTCTCGACGAGAAACCATAATACTGCAAATGGTTTTTGCTTTACCTAAACAATTTTCCCCGCTTTTTTTTGTGTGTGTTTTTATATCTCATTGCATTCTCTTATCCCACTTCCCATATCTCAACTCCAGTCAGCTTACAGTACCAACCTAGCGTCCAAAAACGCGAAGCTGCCTAATGGAGGCCCTCTCGTTCATTCATTAACGTTCGATCAATATCCCGAAGCCCGTGGCGGAAAAAAAAAGTCAAACCATCGAGCGGGGCTTTCGAGGGCTTATAGAGTCAACAAACCCAGACTTGATGAGTTAGAAATTCCACTCCTGCTCTTCAAGATAAATACGGGATTTCCCAGAAAATGGAACTTTATGCTAAACGCAGCCAACGCACAATCCAATACAGAAAATAATGCTGCGCCAAAACTGTATCGTCTTGACGCTTGGCATCTTTCTGCGTTTGGCAGTTCGCCGCGATTGCCAACGCACAAAAGATGCCAAGCGCGCCATGACGATACAATTTTGGCACTGCCTGATTGGCTCTATCGGATCGTTGGCTATTGGTTAACCCAATCAGGCACACTGAACACGTGCCAGACACAGCACTCCTCATTCGGGATGGGTCAGGGCGCTCTTTATATACGTTTCCTTTACTCGCGCGCAGCGCATTTATTTATACTATTTGTCGTTGCGGAGACATATGTGCTACGTATGTAGGATATAAAAATACTCCGGAAGCAGCGCGTTCCGTGCTAAGCGACCGTTCCTCGTAAACCCTCTGCACGGCTTCTTATGGGGCTGTCTCGACTCGTTTCCCTGTCGTTACTATACTGGTCACTGGAAGTCTCGCTTATGTTTCCTCTTCTCGAAATCGGACATTTTGGGAGGACGTTACGATTCCGTTATAAAAAAAAGGCCCGTGCTCCGCGGAGTGCGCGCCCCGAGAGCGGTTAGGACTCCATTCCTTTCCTCGGCCGTCACAATTTGTGGCAGAGCGCTCGGTCCAGTCGGCTGGCAGCCGGCTTATTGGTCAGGCGATTCTCGTGCGATTCTCGTCGTCTCATTGGTGCCCTATGCTACGTCACGCAAACTATTTATCTATTTATTTACGCGGAATATACTGTAACGGAAACAAGGTGGGAATTTGTGTCGCGCCGGCGCTAGGGGGCCGTCGCCGTATACCGTGCCATGATGCGCTAAATTTAGGGGGTCATTATTAGGGAATTGTAGTAGACAGTTTTTCTCCTCCGCTACGGTATCCCTGAAGGAAACGCCGCAGCTGCGCGTGCGCGCCGCCAGCCTTGTCTGCATAGTTCAAGGTCTTGTGGCGGATTACGGAGCGCTATCCGGGTGTTTAGCGGGCTGCGGAAACGGTCTACTACAATTCCCCAATTCCCTATAAGTGACGGCACGGTATCACGTGACGTCACTAGAGAATTTTAGGAAGCGTTTTTGCACTTCCGATACAGTACGAACTGCGCATGCGCTACCACAGAAGACTCGTGCATGCGCAGTCCGTACCGGAGGGCCCATCGTATACCGTATCGGAAGTGCAAAAACGCTTCCCTAAAACTCGCTACTGTATCACGTGAGTCACGGTGCGAAGCATTATTGTCCCGACGGTTCGAAGTCGTGTGTCACGGTGTTAACGTTGTTGGATCTACCAACGTTGGGTGTCAAGCCATTGGCTCAAACGTGACACCACGTCACATGACGACGACGCGTGGCACAGTGCCATGGGAATTCACGTGGCACCTGGACTTGACACTGTGACGTCGAGCGACTTAATTCGCGCTGTCACGCGGCTCAAATTTGCGGGGTTTTTTTTGTGTGTGTGTATCACGGATGCATTTTGCATACCGGACCCATAGGCGGTACACCAAAAGAACGCCTTTTTTTTTAGATATTAATATTTTTTTGCAGGTTCGGCAGGGGGTGAAATCACCGCCTCTACAAACGCGTGCCACTAGAAGGTTTCCATAGAATAAACCACGAAATTACATCGCTGGGGTAACGTTTATAAGATCTTTCACGAAGAAAGCAACCTTCTGTTTAAAATAAAACACCGTCACAAACGTGCTGGGCCAAATTATTTCAGTCTCCGCTGACTTTCTTTAAAAACAAATATTTGTAAATGGCAATATTCAAATCAAAGTACGGTGCTTTGTCTTCGTTTTGATTTCGTATCAGGGTTTCCTCGAAGACGCCAGGTTAGCAGATGTGCTGCATTGGCCAAATTACCTATCTACAGGCGTTAACCCCCCCCCCCCCCCCCAAAAAAATAAATAAATAAATAAATAAATATATATATATATATATATATATATATATATATATATATATTGTTTATAAACATTCGGAAGCTTAACTGTTTTACTGGCCTCAGCAATAAGCAAACCGTATATGATGCTAATGGCATTAATGTAAATATGCAAGCGAGCTGGACAAAAATAACGAGAATCGTCAAACCGTACATACTTCACATACTTCTTTTTTTTTTATTATTGTAGAGTTTTCGCTTTAATTGAATACACATGTTACGAGGGGAAAAAATTAAAGAAAGGGTACCGACGATAGCTGTTCCTCTATGCTCCCTCTCTCTATACAGGGTCCGATCGAGAAAAGTAAACCCTACTTTTCGGCCCGCATAAAAAACTCCGCATCGCAGAACGCTCAAACTCCGCCCAAAAGTAGCGCTAGAGGTCACAACCAGATGCCAAAGTTTCAGCCCGATCCGATAACTGAATCAAAAGTTATAAGATATTTTCTGAAAATTTCAATGGGAAAATGGCGGCCGACGGAGTTTTCAAACACATGGCGCTCTATGGCACCAGAAACCGAAAACGGGCAAAAATGGGCTCCATTTTCCCATTGAAATTTTCAGAAAATCACTTATAACTTTTGATTAAGTTATCGGATCGGGCTGAAACTTTGGCATCTGGTTGTGACCTCTAGCTCTACTTTTGGGCGGAAAATGAGCGTTCTGCGATGCGGAGTTTTTGTACGCGTTCCGAAAAGTAGGGTTTACTTTTCTCGATCGGACCCTGCATATACATATCTTCGTGTCTCTCCTTCCTTTTTATTTCTACAGTTTTTTGTTTCTGCTGTTTCTACCGTGACTGTCCATTTCGCGAGCAATTTAGCTCAGAAAGGACGTCAATTCAGCCGGAGAATAATTCGCTCGCAAATTTCTTCGGAGCCCTCGTCTGGAGGACGGCTCGTTTTTATGCAGATTCCTAACATGACTCCCCCGAAGGAGAAAAGAAAACGTTAGCTTTTTGTGGAACAGCGGCACGTGGCGAGAGACGACGATGATGGTCACGTCTACAGTGTTGTCACGTCGAACGGACTCGAGACATTCGAGAAGCTATTGTCGAGTGAGAAAAAGTAATGCCGCCTTTCCTGAATAGCAAAATGAAACTATTAAAATTAAAAAAATATTAAACAAAAAATTGCAGCGACTTTGCGGCAATTCCGCTCCGATGTTTGTAGAGCTGTCTGTGAGCATAAGGTGCTGAAAAAAAAAAAGGAAATTTGTCTTTTTCTAATTTAACGAGAGAATGGCGGTCAGTTGAGTCCACAAATACGTGAGGACAAGCTCGCAGAATGATATACAGTGTGCGGCCGTAAAGATCAATACATTTGGTCCGCCTTGCCAGCTTTTATTTCAAACGTACATACCTGACATTGGGCAGACAAACATAGTCTCGCGAGAAGTATTATGTCTATTCTTTTATTTAGAGCTCAACTTGGAGGTAGTGAAATCTTTAAACAATAAAGCAAAATCGGAGGTCGTGTATTTTCTATGCCCAATACCAGCCTGTTTGTCATCTGCACACTGACTTAGGAGCTCGCTCTTAGGTGTCTTGCTGAACGCAAAAACGCTAAGAATCAATAATACAGGTTGGCGATGAGCGAGATGATCGCGATAATTAATACCTTTAACGAAATATATGAACAATGAACCCCTGGGAGCGAGCTCACAGACCAGTGCGCAGAAAACGAACATCCGGCATGGGGCATAGGAAGCGCATGGTCGCGTGTTTTATATTTTCTTAATATTTGCCCACCTCTGATTTAAGCTCTAAAAAAAAACATATATACATAAAACTTCTCGCGAAACTACGTCCACGTGCCCAATTACAATAGGTCTGTTCGATTCGGCCAGAAAGTTCTGAACTAGTTCTGTCCGAGTTCAGAGGAGTGCAGAAGTCGTGCAGCGGCGGCGCAGAACCAGTGCAGCCGCCGCGCTAGGACTGGCGCTGTGATCGGCTCTCCGGAAGCGCAGGGTGTCGTCTGCATCTGTTGGCTCTTGTTTCTCCACGCCACGTTGTATGCGACATTTAATTAGTCGCGGTTTGATGAGAGCATTCGTGTTTCCTTAGTTTTAAAGAATAATAACGGAATCTTTTTGGTGAATATTTTTTATTCGCGTGTACTAAAAACGTTTTCTGCACGAAATGTGTTTATATCTGCATTTTTAACGGCCGTTCAGCTCCTCTCGTTTCCATAAGCGTTCGTGTCCTTCACATTCATTTAGCAATAGTAGATTCATTCCAATTCTCGCGAGTTTCACATTTCGACGATAGGTTCGCGGCAACAGGATGATTTTGCGTCGGGAATCACTGGCGGCAGCGCGCAGTCGATAGCGGTCACCTCGAAGACGAAGGCCTGACGATAGCGTTTTGGCCAATACACTTGTCGACCGTAACTTTGGCGTCAAGCCGAAGCGTTTATGCTGATTTTCAAGAAATACCTGCATGGAACTACCAATCCAATGCCGATTCTCGGCGTCGTTTTTCCAGGCCCGTTAGTGGGCGTCCAGATACCAGCGGACAAAGCATGCGGTATTATGCTCGGCTACGGGGCATGCGAGGGCTAATGTACTAAATCCCAGACCTCTGCAATGTATTGGAGTCGTCAGTATGCATCCAAGAGCAACTGAAGGCGGGAACAATCAAGAGTGCAATACCTTTTCCGTGTCGGTAAGGAAGAATATCACCACTGTGGATCCCAAGGTAGCATCAAAAAGAAACAATTTACGTAAGCCAGCATTTCAACACTTACCACAGGGAGCCAAACCTACACGAGCAGGTGCCTAAAACGCTTTCAGAATATTATAATCAATCAAATTCCTACCCTCGGTTATGATCCCAATTCCGCGTCCACCGCGGGTACGTTATTATCATAAATGAGAGGAAATGCAACGTCCGTATCGGCGTTGCTGTTAAACATCGCAGACAATTTATCAAAAGCCGCGAAAAATGGCACCGCGAGCAGAGACGGACGAGGACTGTCGTCTGCTACCGCCGTCTGCTCTTGTCGTCTGCTTCTGCACGGACGCTGAACTGACTCCGAAGCCGGTGCAGGATTTTGAGGAACTGGGTCTGAACTCGTTCAGAACTGGGATGAATCGAACGCGCCAGTGCAGCGGCCGTGCAACTTCCGGTTGAATCGAACGCACCAGTTCCTGCACTGCTGAACTAGTTCAGCCAGTTCAGGCGAATCGAACAGACTAATAAGTGCGCTTGGAATTCGAATTTTGCAAGGCGTGCCAAATCTGTTGGTGCTTACGGCCGCATCATGTAGATCACATTGACTGTGCGAATGAAAAGGTAATCTTGCAGTCGCAATCATCCAAGTTTGTGCGATATATGACGCATGCTTAGCTCGCTTTCAGAAGCGGCGAACTGGACTGAAGATCTCTAAACACGCAATAAAACGTTCGAGGACCGAACAGGCCTTCCCTACTTGAGCGTCGCCGTATTAAGTTCTTATGTGGCCGAGACAAGGAAAATTAACAAAACTGCGTCTTGGCCACTCTGCAAGGAATGCACTACAGAACTCAGAGCGTTCAAGCTACTGTAGTGGCACACACTATCTGAATATTATAATTTAATTAGGCTAATTATTATATTGGGATTACAAGTTGCGATCATCGAAAGACAACAATCGAAACAACAGCCAGAGAGGACTATGGTTTCTGTGACTGTTATTGTGATTGTTGTCTTTAATTGCTGCCTCGATTTACGTCGGCCAACACAGCATTTTAAGCGAAATCGCCAGCGATGTAGAAGATAACCGCGCGTACTTCACTCGAGACAACGCTTGAGTCAAACTAGAGCAGAGCGAATGCAATTGCAGTGATGTGATTGCAGTGCCATTTAGGTACTCCAAACTGCGCCAAAGCGCTTACCCCGCTACGCCCTGCTACATTTTGCCAAAATGTAAAGAATTTGCACCAAGATTTCCCCGTAACTTATTTTCACTTTTTTACTATTGCAAATGTAATTATTGAGGCTCCGCTACAAGCCCGGATCGTTACGGTAAGCTCGTACGAAATTCCCAAACGGTCGATCATCGCCTCAATTAACATCATATTCGATTTGATCTCCGTATCAAAAGTACGACAGTACTCGGAAGTTTCGCGATATTTTTCGAGTTCCTCGTCTGTTCATGGTTGGTTAGTTAGGTTCGTCGAGTGCGCTTGTCACCGCGCAGTTCTGTATTGCGGTGAAGTGACAGCCGCGTGGTAGACATCGCGATTTTGCATATCTCGCTTTGCCGCAGCGCACCCACGTAGTAAGGGGAAAGCGCTCCTCCAAAGCGGGACTTTGTATATACACGGTTGCTGAATAAAACTGCGGCTAGTACACCTGTTATCTTTTCCAGATTCGATATCTTTTCGACATTCGAGATATTCCTCAATGATGTTTAAGTATTGCGAGAAAACTTTCATGGGAAGCTTTATATATATATATATATATATATATATATATATATATATATATATATATATATATATATATCATCTTTCGTGTAGTTATTCTCTTTGTATAGGCTCCGTCCGTTCGATGGCACAGAGAATAGAGTAAATTAAAACTAAATTAGGTGCAGCAGTAAACTCAACCTAAACGCGTTTGGCGGGATTGATTTGTTTTTTTAAAGCATATTTATCTTTGACATGCTGATTTTCGTTATCCTGAAATTCTGCATATAAATGTCAATGATGCTAATGTTCAAATGACAAAAGTTCTTTTTTTTAATTTAAACATAGAACTGCACTTTTTGTTACAACCTTTAGAACTTGAAGCAAACATCAATTTGGGCTCTCAAAATTATTCTATTCTATCATTATTTCAGCGGAATATACTATTTCATTTACGTTTGATTTCGCACGTAAAATAACCATGCACAGCAGTTCGTACCGCCCTCCATCAATCAGTATCTTGTTACGCTGCATTGTGGTCTTCTAACCGCAATTAAACTGCTAGCTAAGGACTCAAACTCGCCGCGCTCTCGATGCCATCAAAAGGTTGCTCAGAAGCGGGAAGGCAAAGTAGACATACACACATAAATGTTAACATGATTTTCGCACTGATATGAATGGAAATGAAAACCTGCGCTTGTGCTCCAAAAGTTCGTTCTGCTGCTCCAAACTGACTCGGACCAATCGTATCACTACAATTGGCCAGCGTTATAATGCGAAACTGCGACTTCCTGTAGCTTTCGTCACGGTGTCGGGGATCTCAGGCGACATCGTTTCGCACTCTGCGGATTATTTTAATAGAGAGTTTTAGAGAACCATTTCTGCACATCCGATGCGCTACAGTGGGCCCCCGGTACGAACTGCGCATGCGCTACCGCAGAAGACTCGCACATGCGCAGTTCGTACCGGAGGACCCATCGTACCGTATCGGATGCGCAAAAACGGTTCCCTGAAACTCCCTAACATTTCTGCAAGAAGGTAAACCGCTTCCTGCCATATCAGATAGAGCTTCAAAGAACTGGCAGAAATTATTTTAAGCACCAGTACCCAGGCTAGGTGGCGCAAGCTACCGCCCGTTATAAAGGGTACGGTCATTAGCGAGCGTCCATCCATCCGATGGCTGAAGCGTCGTCGCTAGAGCGCATGCGCCGAACGCTAGCCGCGTTTGGCGCTTTGCGCGCGCTATATTAGCGATTTTTTTTCGGAAATTGCGTGCGTCCGCAAAGAGTCTTTGCGTTGCTTTAAGGAGGATTCGTGATGCGCGAGAAGTGGGCTAAAGTCAAGACATCGCTGGCCAAGACAAGCACGGTTAGAAAATGGAAGCTCCCAGGACCGCAGCTGCGGCCGCTTCGGCGGTCGTACAGTGAGCGCGACGTCGGCGGCATCCTCGCGACTGCAATTTTCAGTACGGGTCGACATCGCACTCCTATATGGGTGGTGCACGCAACGAACGGTTTGGAAAACCCCGCAAGCAGACAACGAGCGCCGGCAACGTGCTGCTTGCGACGCGCGAACATTTCTCGGCGAAGGCCTTTGCCGAGGCGGCGCAAGCGGACACGACCGGTCGACCGCTCGCGTCGCAATCTCATATTTAAACAAATCTCGAATGTTCCCCGTAGTCCAAAACACTTACAGCATTTTGTGCTTGAAATAAAAATGGTTACTGTATCTCAGTGGCGTTGCAAGCGCGAAATGATTGGGTTTGTGCGTCACGAGGGAGAAACATTATTCTAAAACTCTTCTGCGTAGCTTGCGCTAACGCAAGCGTTAAAATTGCGTACGTTATTCGAAAACAGCCTAGAGACTCTAGATCGAACGTTATCGTGGTCCTGAGGTACCCAAGGATAGAAGCCCGCTCACGCGTTCCACACCTCTATCGCGGACCTCTTTCAACGTACACTACACAAAGCAACGACACGAAGGAAAAGAGACGCAAAAATGATCCGTATATGCACAACGTGCGAGGCAGAGCATAGTCGGAAACATATCGCACTATATGCCGAGATAGAAAAAAATTGAGCAGTCAACATATAGGAGCGCGGGCCCGCGCTCCTATATGTCGAGCGAGGGCCCGCGGCATAAGTCAGGGCCTCGTCGTTAGTCCCGCAGAACAAATCTCATCTGCGATGAAAGCACCTGCGAACCTCGAACCTCGCTGCGCAGAGGCATCAATATTCATCGCTTCGCAACCGAGGATCCGTGATTCGAGGGGCCTCATCCTCCGAGGACGAAGCAAACAAAACAACGAAGTGAGAATCTTCGCTTCCTACCGTCTTCCTTCCTGGATTGCTTGCTTACGGGCTCCATTACTTCCTCGTAATCTCCTGTGTCGGTACTTCAATGGAAGACGCTACCTGTCGGAGATACACGTAAAGGGCTCACCTCTTGCTGTACCGTCTAAGTGATATGTTCTAGTGCACCGGTTCACCTTACGATGGACTGCAGCGGACGCTGCCAGCCATCCAAGCCAATCTAGCGCTGTGCGTATCACGCGACTCCGAGCCCCGCGCTTTGCAGCGCCTCTCCCGAAGGTCACGTGACACTGCATTAGAGTGGCTGCGATATGGCTCGTAGCGTCCGATTGAGAGAGAAAGAAGACGAGAGCGCAGGGGGGACGTCAAAACACTTGGCTCTGGTTGGAATGACTAGAAAGGGCAGACGCAAACTTAGCTGCCTCTGTCTCGACTCGATCTTCGAACACGTTTGAACAGCGAGTATAGAGACGAGGGCAGCTAGCTTGGCGTCTCTACAGTCATTCCAATCAGCGCTCGGTGTTCTGACGTCCCCGCGCGCTCTCCCTCCTCTCCCTCGGTTTCTACCCGCATAGCAATAATACCAGAGAGGGGGCTGCGCATGACGTCATCTTTATTAGATCCCCGACCCGCCCCAAGCGGCAAACCACGCTGAAGCTCGACGAGAACACGCCGCCAAGCGGCAGACGCGTTCCTCTGGCCTGGCGGCACCGCGTCTGCCGCCTTGCGGCGTTCCGCGTTGTGAGACGTCGCAAGACGCGCTGACAGCCATGTTGAAGTAAGCTATAGGTGGCGCTGAGTGGGTCCACTCGTGATGACGTTTGGGGGCAAAGGCGCAGGCTTTTCCACGCTCCCCTCAACCCTAAGCTGGTCTGCTTCATGCACAGGGGTTGCCATAATGTCAGAACGCCGAGCTCTTATATTGGCTGATTGAAAAGAGTGGGTCGACTTCGAGGCATCTAGCACCGAGGTCTACCCTCTAACCTTTCAGTCGAAGCCAATCAGAGCTCGGCGTCCTTCTGACGTCACCGCAACTCTGCACAAGAAGCAGACAACTTGCTCTCCGCATATCTTTAGACGCGTGATCACGCTCCCGTTAACACGTGAGTTTATTCTTATCCCGCCACATTGATTATATCGAAAGTATCGCACCCTCAAAAGGCCGGCAATATAATGTTTCATATATATTCCTTATTTTTATTCTAACTACAAGTTCGACCAGATGGAACCACGTCCCAAAGGACAGTGCGCATTAAAAGACTACAACTTATTTTGTTCGTCAAACATTATTTTGGTGCAAATATTTACACCAGAACTCTTCTTGCTTAAGTATATTTCACTCTTCTTTCCTCACTCGCTCTCCTTTGTAATGTCTTGGCGCTTGAGGATAAACAAACAGATTAATTATTTAGTTAGTTGGTTGCATAGAGTTATTACAATAAACGCTAGAGGCTCAGCTGGCGCTAGTGTGCTGTTGCATTTTGAAGCAGACAGCAAGCAGTCTAAATTTCACTTCCGGTAATGTATTCCTATGGGAAAAAGCGAGTGCATTTTCTCTCTGCGCTCGATTATAAGAGCAAATATCACGAATAACTTGTACGTACTAGGCACATTGGAACATTTCTCAGTCACGCAGACGAAATAAATGGTCAGTTACGGCGTTTTTCTTTCAAATTCATCGCATTAAAAACGGCGCTAAAGCGGCTTCGTACGTGTATTTTTGTGCACCGTCGGACACTGTTAGCGCGAACACGGCATCGACGCTTTCCAACATGGGGGATATACGTGCCAAACGAACGAAGGACATGTAGAAAACCGAGAGAGACGGCAAGAACTACGCAGTAACACTGGATAAGTAACTCCTTGTGCTTGCAGACGATCGAAATAAATTGAAAGTCACGTAATATAGTCAGATTTGCAATAAATAAGTACTGCGAAGATGCTTGTTCTGGGTTCAAATGGTTCAAAGCATCACCCGCACGCTCCAAATCTTTGCAAATAAGGGGAGCCAGAGAGCAGGTGCCCGATAAAAACTGCCCGAACATGGGAAATAATAAAAAGACATACCTTTCGTAGCTCACGTGCTTTATTTTTTGCGTTCGAATGTTTCTTTAACCGATCGCATATAAAGATGCGCACGACGGAGTCATTTTCATCCAATGACAGGACGGGCATATTAGCAATACATAAGCACCACCGAAATGCTAGCGAACCTGAGCACACACTACATTCCTTTCGATCGTTAGTTTGCTTAGAACCGTCGCTCGTTTTCACATACCTTCCTTGAAACAGGGGTTTGGGCCTGAAATAGAGCGAAGTTTAACATCGCTCAGGGGTAAAGAAAAATGCTGTAACTAAAGCAATTACACTTTCACAATACCAATAAAGGTGCATATTATCCGTTACAACCGATATGACAAAAGTTATTCATGTTATTTTCCGGCGAAGAGACCAAATTCACGCGCGTTTTCCCATAGGAATACACAGGGAGGCTGGAAATGTAGACTGCATGCTGTCTGCTTCAATTTGCAACCGGAAGTCCCGTAGACACTAGCGTCAGCTGAGCCTCTAGCGTTTATTGTAATAACTCTATGGTTAGTTGACTAGCGAATTCCCTAAAACTAATTACAATTATCGCAATCAAGACGGGTTAAAGAAACTGACTAACATGGCATCAAAATGGAAAACAAGCACAATGAAAAGAGCGCGACAGAGTTAGCAAGAACAAAGGATAACTGACTTTTACATATCTTTTCGCCGGAAAGAAAACAACGATTTTCCTCAAAACTACTACTGTGGTGGAATCTGCTCCTTCCGGGCACCAACTGAGACGACAAAATTTGGAGTTCGAAGCTGGCTTGTTTAAGTAAAAAGAAAGAGAGAGATAGGAAAAGAGAGAAGGGAAGAAAAATAAAGAAATAAAGGCGAGAGGTTGTTCCTAACGTCCATTAAGTCCTACAGTGTCTGGTCATGTTTCGTCTTCCCGAGGAAACGGATTAGTGAGCTCGTTCACTCGAACCTTTCCAACGTTGAGGTCCACTGCCCGAATAAATGAGCGAGCTTGAGCGTTTCTCCGCGTGGGGAGCGTCTAGAAAAGCACATTTTCTAAGGCAATTTATGTGTTCGCTTCGACTGAGCTGAAATTTCGTGTACGACCCCATTCTCTTTTCTGAAACAAATTTATTCCCGGAACCTCTCGCTCCCAAAATTTTGCCCGTCCCTCCATCTCCCGCTAAATTTAGCGGAGAATTCGGCGTCACGTAACCTAAGCACAAAATTTCGTTTCCTGACTAAATTTAGCGAGAAAACTGATGTCACCTGATACACCGATTCCGTTTCCCCGCTAAATATAGCGGGAAATCGACTTCCCCTCACCTGACGCCACGTCACCTATGCACCAATTCAGTGTATACACACTACATTTGGCGGGGAAATAGGTTCTTATCTCCCCGAAGCAACTGTTGAATGTCTTCTATACAAATTTAAACAATCCACCACTAAATACTGCATTTCACGCCTTATGGGACTCTGGGAAGAAAAATAAAAACAAAACTCTTTAGTTCATTTTTTTTTTTTGCAAATAGTTTTACGCTTTAGCTGTAAGGAGTGTCAACACCATAAATTATGGTGCCGACACTGTAAATTCAACTACGGTAACTCCGACAACGAGAGCGCTCGCGGCAACGTCGTAGCTCCACGCACGACAATAAGGGTCAAAACTCCGAGCGTTATTTACGAGTCGCTCTATCGCGAAACACTTGGGACCCGAGAGCGGAGCGCGTGAGGAGCAACCGGCCGCGTAATAAATCATGCACGAGCGTGTCGCGCGATATCACCGTTCGTTCATCAACGCTCCCGCCGCCAGGACGACGTCAGTTTCGAGACTAATCTATCGCTCACCCGGTGCGCTGAGGAAGATCAGTCCTGACCACACGCACGCGCTGTTGTCGGTGCACGCAGCCCTTTCCGGTGCCCGTTGGAACACGCGATGGGAATCGACAGACTGGAGGCAGAACTCGCGCTCGATGGGAGCAGTCTCGTCGCTGGGCCAGGCTGGCCGGAGATCTATTAATCGCGCGAGCGAGCCGAGTTCCGGACAAGCCCGGTATTCAGAGTCGCCGAAAGTTTAGCTCGCGCTCCATTCAGGAAGAGCCCCTTTCTCGACGCCTCAACATCGACGGAAAACAATTAAAGATTGCTGCGGGAAAGCGTAAAGGCCGGTTCACGCGGGACCACTTCTTACGTTACGTTAATTTACGTTACGTACAACGCATTCAAGGTCCACTCGCACAGGGGCGTCTTTTTACGTTATGTTACGAGCGCTTACGACGAGCTACGACGTTGAGTTACCGTGGCAACCAAGGACACAAGGCACGTCGTAACGTAACGCAAGGAGTTGAGCTTGGTTCAACTTGTTCACACAGCACCGTTTTCTTACGTTACGTTTTAGACACCGAAACATTCGTCTCGAATGTCGCGTGCCAGTTTACCTCCTCGAATGGGTAGCCACGCTTGATATGATGCACAGATGTCCGGTTGGCTCGTACGTGAGCTTGCATAACTTAACGTAAGGATTCGGGGCTGCGTGAACTAAAGTCGCTTTAGCGTGAACCAGCCTTAATGCGAATGTAAGCTATTTGACTTATCCGACCGATCTCACTAAGACGGATCTCACTGAGCGCTCGGCGCATCCGTGAAGCCGCCGTAACTTTAGTTCGCAAGAGGCAGGCGGCAGCAGCGCGCTTATAGATCTATCAAATGACAAGCTTCACGGAAGAGCGGCGTTCGAAATCGGCTTTTCCCCGCTGCCTGCACGCGAGCAGGTACGGGCTGATAGTGCGGATAGCGTTCCTAGCGCCAAGCGTCAACGCGTTCACGCGCTACGAGGAGGTCCGTTTTCGAACGACGCTCTTCTTGCGCCGACTTTTGCGCAAACTGTGTTTATCATTAAAAAAGATAATAAAAAAACACGATAGAATCCCTTTCCACCGCAAGTAACGTACCTCCAACGTTCCACCTGTTCCGCCGCTTCTGTTCGTTGGGCGGGCTGCTCGCTAAGCGCCCGGATAGCGCTCCGTAATCCCCCACAAAACCTTGAACTATGCAGATAAGGCTGGCGGCGGGCATGCGCAGGTGCGGCGTTTTCTTCCGGGATACCGTAGCGGAGGAGAAAAACGGTCTACTACAATTCGCAACTTTCACGACCTATAGGGGGCGCAACCTGTGCCCATCAAAATGGCTGTCATCTGGATGATCGTCGTAAAACAACAGAACGAGGCTGGGTCTGCGAGGCGTAAGTAATTAGTAGTTTTGCTATATACGAGCAGTATTAGAGCCTTAGTTTATTTTTTCACGTCAGGAAGGTGGTGGGAAGCTCCTTTATTGTGAAGCCGATCATCCAGGAGCTAGGGAGCACGATTCTCACACCGCGGTACCACCATCGCTGAAAGTTGCGAATTCCTAAGCGCCGCGAAAAGGTAGGCATTTTAGGAAAGAAGCTTGTCAACTGACTTTGATCTATGAATCAAATTCAGTTGACAAGCTTCCCTCGTTACCTTCCGTCCAGACGCAGCGGATGCTACGAGGAACGGGACCAATCAAGCAGCGTCAAAGTTACTGCGTCTATAGGCTTGTTCTGGTATAGTTGGTTCAGCTATGCGTAACACAGAGAAACATTGCGAACACCATGATGGTGCCCTTTGACGCTGTCACGATTCGTCGCGAAATCTCCGTAGCATCGGCTGCGTCTGGGCCGGAAAGTGAAGCAAGTATGGAACGCCTGGCGCCTTTTCTGTCGCCTTTTCATTTCAGTAGTTACCTCACCGCCGGATAGAGGGCGCTGACGCACTCGGCGCCATGAGGTTGCTTCAATTTTGTTGGTTTCGGTTTCAACGTGAGCGCCACTATGTTGCTGTTTTACGCTGTTTTTGCTTGATTTTGTGATTCGATTATTTTCCTTGTAGCACACAACCAATTAAACAGTGGTATTGAGCAACTTTGAGGACTACGAGGTGTTTTTGAGCCTAAATTACGGGCTTTTTTTACCAACTCCTTTGATATATCTGATTATGGTCGGTTGCGAAACGCCTGACTGATGTACAGGGAAGATTACCATCGTCTACGGCCATCCCCGATGACACCCAGTTTTCTGAAAAACAAACTAATGAAGAGACTAACACGTGAATGTAAAAGAAGCACATCGACAGCTTGATTAGCAATGTGCTGAATCGGCCAGAACAGATGAACTCGCGAGTTTACTACTCACTGTTTGGTTTTCGTGGGCACTCAACCTTTAGTGAACTTTGCAGACTAAAAACATATCGTGTAATGACGCAGATAATTGGTTTAAACAAGTAGTATCGTCTCAGCCTTTTTTTTTTTTAACTCAGTGCTCGAGCATGTTTTGACAAGCCGAGTAGGAAATTGCTTAAATTATCAACCCTGCTAAAGTACTCATAAGCAGCATCTCGCGATATTGAACCTAGGAAATAAATTATTTTTATACCAACATTTGCTTACTCAAGATGTGATATAAATGACAATCCCGTCAAATTAAATCTGGCATTTGTCTTTCGTGAGATTGGCCAAATAAAATTAAAGGGCGCAGGAGGAGAAATACCTCGGAAAGTTTGGCTTAATTCTAGCACTAGGCACCACTTCACGGACCCGTGTGAACAAATATTTATTTGTTTGAACAGATTCGCTTTGTAAATTTTGGCGTCGCCAGCCACCAAAAGTAAGCCTGTATTCGCCATCGACAATCCTGGACTCAAATGATTGTTATGCAGACGGATTTTTTTTTTCGGCGTCAATTATTGCGAACTTTAGATACTAACAAAAGTTGAAACAACATACGCAAAAAAAAACGAAAAAAAAACGCTATTATTGCGCATGCGCCGAACCCAAACCGCGTTTTGGATTTGCAAATAGAAACAACGTTATTTCTATGCGCACGCTATTCTAAAACTCGCTACTGTTAAGTGTCTGTGGGAGTTTCTTACGCGTGAAGTCCCAACCTTTGTGTTTAAATAAATTAAGTGGATGGCACTGGTTATCTAAATATAATCAATAAATTACTTCAATGACTGTCGAAATGGGAGCGAGCACGGTATACAATTTCTTAAACTGCATAAGTAAACCAACCAACCAAATATTTACGCCGCAAAAAAAAAATATTGAGAATCTCATACACAGTTAGGTGTGATGTTATGAAGAAACAAATCGCCCGATGTTGGCGTACCATTACTTCTAGCCTCAGATGAAGTACAAGTTAAACGTTCGTTGTCTATCTCCTCCGCGAGAAATTTCCTCACATAATCATAAGAAACTGTTTTCGATATATTATAAATACAAAGAACGATGCTTTCAGGAAATAGAGATAGTCTCCTTGCGCTGACTATTTTTGACGCCTTCCGATGCTAAAAGCGCGATATAAATATACGCGCTTCTTACTGAAAATGTTCCGTCACTATTAGTAAACAAACCTCAGTTGTCATAAGGACCTTTGAAAATCTCGTGATGTCTTAGTCGTCGAGTAGACGTATCGGACTACAGTTTCCGAAGTAAGGCAAGAAAGCGCAGCGCGGTGAATTGCGTCGAAAAACACGAATACAACGCATCCGCCAAGGCGCGGAGGGAGAGCGGAGCAGCAAGTTGAAGCAACCTAATGGCTGCCGCGTCACGTGATTCCAAGATGGCAGCGCCCATGCGGAGGAGGATGAAAAGGTCTATACAGTAACGTTGGGCGGCTGTGCCCGAGACAGCTCGTGTGCAGAAAGACTAAAGTTCCCTCTAGAGCCACTAAATACGCTTCAGAGTAACGACACGTACCTATCTTTGGGGCTTGAAATCATGGTTTCCAGTTATTTGAAGCTTTATCTAAAAACACAGGAAACGCTTTTCGTCCTGCACAAGTGCTTAAACAGTTCGCGACAGAGCAAAGCAATATTAAACGTGAGCTTCCTAACACCGAATCTAATGCTGAGGAAGTCGCCCCTTTCGAATCATGACGATTGGCAGTTGCGTCTGCTCTGTGCTAAGTAAGCACCAAGATGGCGGCGCCCACAGCCATATCGGGTCCACTGCTGAGTTGGCGCCGTCAACGTCGACGTGTTCTGGAGTATACTTTTTGGGCACTCCTTCACACGAATGGTGCCTTTCCTCTGCGGTGCTGCGCCTTTCGTAAAAAATTGCACGGTATACTCAAAGGCAACTACAACGGTTTACAGAAGGTTTTCAAAAACAGTTTCAGTCGAATGACGGCGTCCGTGCAGAAAACCTGTCTTTCAGAACGCAGCCGCCCAGCCCCTGCAACGCTTCACCCGGCAGATGTACACAGGCCGAAGATGGCCGATTCGGAACTACCGGTGACCAGTGGCTAAATTTCTCGTCTGCAGCTAAGAGACCGGTCACCCGTGGAGGCGTACCAACATACAAGCAACACAATTTTATTTTTAGGAGCAGTGAAGCGCGGTCCAACAGACTATCATACAGATCAGTGTATCACATCAAGAAAAAGGGAAGTTTTGCGCATTATTCATGCGCAAAACTTGTTTGTCGGAGGAAGAAACTATGCTTTTGGTGTTCGAAACGTGTACGTCTTGATAAAATTACCGCAAGCTAATCTCAAATTTACCCGACATGTATTTAAATTCACCACAAAAGAAAGTGCTAAAAAAAAAAAGTCCAGCTTTTTGCCACGCAAAAAGAGAAACTTTTTTTTACTGCGTGTTTTGATGTGAATACGAGTATAGGTGGTGTAGCCTCGGCTGCACGAAAACTAATTGGGGTTGTGGGGATATTTAGACAGCGTATAGTTGATGAACCGTTTCAAAGATGCGACGAGTCACTCGCTGTAGATGAGAAATTTAGCCAGCGCAGTACAACCGCTACTCCAGGGTCTCTAACGTGCACCACGCAGTAGTGATACACGACCGCAATAGACCTATTGCTGTCTTACCCAAGCGTCAAGGAGAATGCAGGGATTGGTGTTCCACGCGCCGCACGTGCTGGCCTCAGCAGCAGTAACTTTTTCCAAAGCAAAAACCTAAAACAAATGGCATCTTGCACGCGCGTTCGTCAATGCTTTCTTTTGGTTATTTACTTCGAATCTTTTATACAGGAAAGGCGTGCGCGTGTGGCGCGTGGAACGCCAATCCCTGCATTCTCCTTGATGCTTGGGTAAGACAGCAAATGGTCTATCCGGTACGATGCTCATCCACATCGAAACGGGCAGGGTGGGGATTCAACCAGGATCACTGGGTTTTGCAGCACGAGCTTTCGCTCCACGTGCTCCGAGCTGGTATGCGCTAGAGTTCCTGCATAGGCTCCCTACGGTAGAGGTGCCTACATGTATGTCTGTCTCAGGGTGAAGACATCCACTGTTGCACTGAATGTGTCAGCGCGTGACGCTCTCGCGCACTCGGTGCGTGACCTGGGCGCTAAAATGGCGTCTATGCATTAGCCAAAGCCGCGCTCGAGCTGAGTGACCACCGGATTGCGCGCACTTCAAAATCCATAAAAAAACGATTGGGCATCAAATGGCCGAGACGTCACCACTCAAGCAAAAGGCGCGCTTGTATGAAGGCACTCTACCCTACGGGAGCCATAGTTGCGCGTTTGATTCCGCATGCCGCGTGCCGCCCTCGCCGCTATTCGCCGAGATCCGATCACGTGAGGAGCCGAATCAAGTGTCGTGCAGCAAAGTAGACATTGCACGCGCCCCGACAGTACGTTCCCCTGCTTTTGAGCGCGCCGCGCGCCTCGAATGCGCGGCGCTGCTATTCGCCAAATTCAGTCACGTGAGGAGCTGAATCCACATGCCATGCATGAACGCGCAACTCTGGCTCCCGTAGGGAGCCTATACAGAACTCTAGTGTGCGCTAGCCCAGTCGGCCATTGATCCACCTGGCTGCACGAGCTTTCGTATTGGCTATGCAGTCGAAGGTACGGGAGCACGTGCCTCAGCGCCACTTAAAGTTGCGCACGCGCACCGCTCCTCTCTTGGGAAAATCTACTGAAAGTCGCCCCAAGTTTACAGCAAAGCTACAAGGCAGCAGACTTCAAGGCTACTACAATACCTCTTCTTAATTTTTTTTTTTTTTTTGCCGTTTGGATTTTACATTTTTGTCACACAATAATATCTGTATAACAAAAAAAATAATAACACTGTAATTTGTTGTAATACATATTTCGAATTAGGAGCTATTGTAAAACATGAATTATACCTGCAGACGCCGACATCAAAATAGAAGCTTGTTTCGGAATTGATCCTGAATCAAAATGAGTCTCGTAACGTAAATGTGGCGCTAAACAGCATTTTTTTTCGTTGTCGGTGAAAGCTTCTTTGTGACAAACGTGCCTTACCCAAACACCTTATATATATATATATATATATATATATATATATATATATATATATATATATATATATATATATATATTGATAGGGCGAGGCTCAGAACACGAGCGAGTGAAGAGTGTGTCTGCATTATGATCTCCATCTAAATAGAGTTAAGCAAACCAACCATCTCAGACGATTTCTATACACTCACTCGGGAGGTCAAAAGAAGAGCCGCACAAGCGCGCCTGTCATTAGTCATCTGGTCCTTCGTGCTTTTGGCGCTGTTTCGCCCTTAAAAACTTACGAGACACTTCCAGCTGCGCTTCATCTCCACACGAAATCGACATGGCTTCCCCACAAAACTTGAACCGCTGAAAAATGGACCGTGTCTTATTGCGATATTTCGTACTTCCGATTCCTGCCTCATCAACTCTGGGGCCAATGCGGAGTAAGACCACCCATCAAAATCGATAGAAAACTCCTAACCCCCCCCCCTCCCCCTGATGCTCCTCTGACGTAAATCGCCAGCTCTAACTGAGGATCGCTATGCTTCTTGTCGCTGAAATAATTTTTGCGACAGCCCCACATGCGCTCCCAAAACTCTCGTCAGCTGTCTTCGAGCTAAAAGTATAAGCGTGTCTTGATGTTCGCCATACATATTACAGCGGAGCTGTTAAGGGCTAGTTTACCTAGGATCGTGTCCGCCAGCAAACAAATGTCGACACAACACTCCGGACAGCTACCGCCATCTATGAGCGACGGCGGCAACCAGACAACCGGTTTACCGGTTGTCTGGTTGTCGCCGTCGCTCATAGACGGCGGCAACCTTTCCAGCCTTTCCACTGTGGCTTGCCGACTTGCAGCCGGCCGTTACTTCATTCGTACCATAGTACAGCTTCGCCGTTCTTCCTTCTTCACCAGAGTGGAGAGGCTGAAAGTTTTTGCGACCCTTTTTCAGTTAAGCGTCTATTGTGACCCTACTTCTGTTTCCTATATAGATGCCTCCGGAGTTATTCACCAAATACAAAATGCATTGTTGAGTCCTCACGAGTGCTATTCTAATAAGCAGCAATTCAAGGTAAGGTAAACGCACATATAGTAGAAGTAAGCGATAAGAGCGTCTTAGCAAGTTCTTGTCTCGTCGAAATACATTAGCATTACGTGATATCCCTCGACGCGCGGCACAGCGGCCTTGACAACAGATGGAGAAACCAACGAGACCCGCGACAACGGGCAACACATTTTAGTCAGCGACGGCTCTCGAGTTCAGGAACGGAATGGTTCCTGAACGACCAGATATTGTTGCTGTCCGGGTGTGTCCCATGTAGCTGTGAGCCCCAGGGCGCGGGCGGACGCTCATCTCGCATAGCCCACCAAAAAATAAAAAATAAAACAAAAGAGCAGGAGATTGAGTCTTACACATGAAGATTGAATTACATATAGTACATATTGTCGTTCATCACAGCACTCGAGACACACGAAATACCAAGAAACGAACGTCCACGCGACCTCGTGTTTGTTACTACGTGGTTAGGCCCCTCATGTCTTGCTACGCTGCAATAAGCTCCGCATCCGCATTGAGCATTTTGTCTCATACGTTTCGTCTGGCTCTACCACTTTATTTTTTTATTTATTTTTTTCTGGCGAAAGAGCGGCAGTTGCGACATGCCTGTTCTTTGATCGGGATTATATATACGACCCATTTCTTCTGCTGGAAATTTCCCCTCTTTGTGTCGCAGTGTGCGTCGGAATACCAGATAAATATTGGCCCGGACGAAATGTGGTCTGGTATGGATTGATAAGGCTTCCTTCGACGTTGTATGCCAGTTAGACTCGCAACCATCTTCAAGTGACGGCTTCCACCGCCGTCGCGTCGCCTCCCCCCCCCCACACACACACACACAGATGGAACCACACCCTAAAACAGACAAGCAACTCTATCCCACTCATACACGCTGTCTCCTTTTCTTTTCTTTTTTTTTTCTCCTTAATTTCCCGTACCATACAGGATTCGGCAGATCTTATTTTTGAACGTTGGCTTTAGCCTGAGCACTGCTGCCGTCACATGACAAAAGGCTGACGTTTCCACGCCATCAAGCGCCGCTATACAGCGCGTGTGCACTCACGCTTACCAGACAAACACGCAAGTGCAGAAAACAACATTCGGGGACAGAAGGGTTGCGTCCGAATACAACACGTGGACAAACTAAATATTAGACAAGGAAAAGAAAACGCCGAGAGACAAAGTTAGCAAAATTATAATCTAAGCTAGTCCCGTTCGCTAACGGTCTGCTGTTGGAACGTGAAACTACTGGGATTTATAATTGGTGGCCGCGGGCACGTTTTTCGCTGCGCTCAGTTCTAGAATTTTTTTACAGTGTTTATTGTTTTGAACAAACTGCCTCGAACAGACGCGGGTGAGCTGGGAGGAACTGTGACGTGACGGGACTTTGGGATATCTCTGCGTCTGCCTCCGTTCCTTCCTGCCAGTCCTTTCCTGCCGCTCCTTAACCTACTCCGTCCTTCCTCGAGCTATACACTGCGCGACACTGTTGGCGCGAACACGACTTCGGCGACTTTTCGCAATGTACTCGAAAGGTACTGGCGGCGGGCGTCAAGGTCGTAGTACGATGCCCGGAACGCGTCTCAGACTGGTGTATTCAGCGTCCCATCCGTCGTGCACACATCAAAAGTGGGGCCCAAAGTGACAACAAATGACGTCACAAAAGCCGGAGTGTCACGCTGTCGGATGTCGCGATCCTGGCGGTTGGCCATAAAAATGCCGGCAAAAAGCGGTAGCCAACGCGAGTGTCGCTGTTGTCGCGGCGTCGCGCCATTTATAAGCTTCCGTGGACTGTCAAACTGGAGAGCGACCCGCGGCAGAACAGGCATCTGCCGCATCCACCACATTTGCTGGGACACCGCCAGGATCGCGACCGACTGTGACAGCATGAATAGAAAGCTTTCTAGCATGACGCTCCTATGACGTCATCAGGCGGAAATCATCGAGGAACCACTCTTTTGAACGCGGTAAACAGGCCAGTCGGACACGCGTTCCAGGCACCATAGTTATGCGCCGAAAAGCTGAGGGAGACGAGAGCACGCGATTGCGAGAGCCAAACGCCGGCATTCCACGTTCTAACGCGTTCCACGAGTGCAGTGGAGACAAGGGCAGAGCTAGCTTTAGGTATACCCATTAATCGTGCCAACCAGAGCTCGGCGTTCTGACGTCCCCTCCTCTCCCTCAGTTTCTCGGCAGTCACTGGTAAGGTGAGAACGGCAGGGAGGAGCTTCAGTTGCCCCACAATCCAGCGCGAGCTTCCCACCTCCGACAACGCTTCGGAGTCTCATGCACCTCGACCGCGAGCACGCAATCAAAGCACGGCGGAAGGCATATAGAGAGAGCTGCGCGCTGGGTGCTGGGCGTTCGATAGACACGCCCTGCCGATCTAATTCTGTCAGTGATTGGAGTACGCCGATAGAACCTTTCCGAGATTCAGTCTGGCCCCACTTCGACAACTATCATCATCTAATGTGTACATAACGTGCTAATGGCGGCCTTTTGATGGCTGCAAAAGGAAGAGTTTGAAGACAGGCCGGGGATCGGCGGCCGAGTGAGCTAGCGCACACCAGCTCGGAGCACGTAGAGCGAAAGCTCGCGCTGCAGAACCCAGCGATTCTATACTTCATTTCAGCTTGGGTCCAGACGCAGCCGATGCTACAAGCACGAGCGTGTGACCCTGAACAGTGCCTGTACTGCACGAGCGCGCGTGCTTGGCAGGGACGCTGGAAGCCCGGAGCTCGTGCTTGTAGCATCGGCTGCGTCTGGACCCAAGCTGAAACGAAGTATAGGTTCCATCCCCACCCCTCCCCGTTTCGATCTGGATGAGCATCGTACCGGCGTGCGGTCATGTGTCACTACTGCCTCATGCACGTGAAAGACCCCAGGCTAGCGGCTGTACTGCACTGGCTAGATTGCTTATCTACAGCTGGGAGACTCGTCGCCCGTTGAGGCAGACCAAGTTCTAGGCTGTATAAACATACACACAACCCAATATTTTTTTAAAGACAGGCATCGATGCGGAGCATGACTGAATAAGGAGTATTTACTGGGCGCCATATTTGTGGGTGATGTCTAGAGCGCATGCTCTGAACGAGCCCACATTAATAGGCTGCTAAGACCGGCGATCATGAGGGTGCGGAATGCACGTTGCAAAAGAACTGTGGAACCTCGCCATCAGCACGCGCTCAGCAGTCGTGCACACAGCTATGGCCGCCAGTGAATACTTCCTATAGTCCGAACTTCTATGTCACCGTGATAAGACTTATAAGCTTCCATGCTCACCGAATTTTAGAGTGTCCCGCGAGCCCTTGAAATGTTTGGCTTCGGCACGCCTGAGACAACGCGTAACAATAAAATGTGGTGAATAGACCTTTTGCTAAAATACCCAAGCGCCAAAAAGCACGCTGCGAGCAACGTTACTGAGCAAGCTCAGTTTCACAGCTCCGCCTGCGACGTGGGCTCAGTGGCGCGGTCACGAGAACTAGCAGCGCTGCAGTCGAGTCTTACTTCCGGATTGTCTAGCCCGCGAAGCTTCAATAGCAATACTTGAGCTTGGGCGAGTTGGCAATTTATACTAACACTTCACAGCGCAAGGAAACAGACGCACACAAAAATAAATTTCAAACACTCAAAGAAAGAACACTCACAATGCGCTGACGCTGATCTCTGTGGTGTATTACACTTCATCTTCATAATCTTTTTTTTTTTTTTTGCTATTATACACATGGAAGTAAAACAAAAAAAAAAGGAAGAAAAGAAAAGAAAAGGAAGCTCCAACGCGGTGGTATACTCTGTTTCACCTTGTGATGTACCGCAGGAAAGGCTACAAGCGCGAGCTCCTTGCTCTATAGGGCACATCTCGGCGGCACAAGCTCTCGTGCGTTAAGAATAGCTCCCTACGCTATGAGCTCGCGCTTCTAGCCTGCGGTACAACATAAGGTGAAACGGAGTATAGTAGACGACGCGCGAGACAGAGAAGCAAGATCCGACTGCAGCGCCGCTAGTTATCGTCACCACCACCTGGGCCACTCGCCTCTGCTGCGAAACTGAGCTTGCTACAGTAACGTTGGCTGCGAGTGGGGTTGCACGCGCTGCACGTGCTGGCGTCTGCGTAGTAACTATTCTAAAACAAAAGTCTAAAACAAATTTCATCTTCCACGCGCGTTCGTCAACGCCTTATTTTGGTTATTTGCCTCGAATCTTTCATGCCGGGAAAGCGAGCGCGTGCAGTGAGTGTACCTACATTTCCAGCGTTCTCCTTGATGCTTAGGTAATTTAGCTAAAGGTATATTGCACCGAGAGTTTTCACTCAACTATACTCTGTTTCACCTTGTGTTGTACCGGAGGAAAGGCTACAAGCACGAGCTCCTTGCTCTAGGGCACATCTCGGCGGCACAAGCTCTCGTGCACAAAGGACAGCTTCCAACGCTATGAGCTCGCGCTTGTAGCCTTCGCTGCGGTACAACATAAGGTGAAACGAAGTATAAGCGCCTCGCACAGAGTAGCAGTTTCTCAACACCATCGAAACTGAAACAAATATAGAAATAACCAAGCAGCGATAAACACCGTAACTTTCGTACGTCCGCTGCTGACCCATAGGTACTAGATTTAACCGTCACTAGCATACGAAAACTTAGACTTTCCTTCCACCACTGTAGTAGTCGGCCTTTCGGCTAAAATCAAAGTGTAGCCCGCGGCGGCTAGATCAATACAGGCCGAGTAGCGTTGTATGCCCGCCCTCGGGGGGTATCACCTCCGGGCGTAGGTCCCCTCCCCCTTTTAAGGGAATGAATTTAGATCATATAATTCCTTTAAAAACAATTTCTAAAATGTTTTGATGAATATTGAGCGAGAAAACAAAGCTGGCGTTGGGCTTGTTCGTGCTAACAGTGTCGCGCAGCGTACGTCCTCTCCCACTGAAGTTTGGGTATCGCCGCGTGGTGGAATTTTTTACAACCCAGAGGTAGGGTTTTTATTTTTTTATTTGACAATACTATCAGTTCTCACAACGGGGACCATGATAGGGGTGAGCAACACCCCTATCATGGTCCCCGTTGTGGAGACTTCAATTTCCTCTGCTGGTGCAAGCACGCGCAATGCCAGGCTTCCATGCACTATGAAAATTAAAACATAACCGCGTTAAAAGCACGTGCACCACGCAGAGTCAAGAAAACAGAAGCACCCCATAGAGAGCTTCTCACCGCGAATAGTCACATATATCAAAAAAGCACTGACTACTCCCCCTCAAAAAAAAAATGTTATGCGATTTAATATGGTGTCAGGAGACTCCCCAATCAATATTTTGCTAGAAAGTCAAATATATTTTAAAAAAAAGGGAAAATACATTTTTTTGCTCCGGACCGAAACACGAGCACGGAAGCTCATGGCCGGAAGTCACGTGGCTGCATCCGGCCGCGTTTTTTCTTTCTCTCTCTCGGCTTCTCCGGCATGTGAAGCAGACGACGAAATTGCGTGCACCGTTTGTCGCACGATTGTTCCGCACTTATATTCCTTCCGCTCGATGTTCTGCGCTTGAAGAGTGATTAGCTGGTACCACGACCGATGATTCCAAAGTATTAGATGGCCCACGACTCTGAATATATTTCGTGCACATAGTTGGAACACCACGTGACCATGGAAAAGAGAGTGAGCGTGACTGAAACCGGCCAAATCTCTACCGACTGTTTTCGGGAGGAAAGAAAACGAATTCCGAGACCCTGTCAGGTGTGGCTTATTTTGTGCACGCATATCTTGCTTGTTCATTGGTTCATCGGCCTTCTCATCGGTGAATGCTGCAACCTCATTGGCTGCGGGGTTATTAAGATGCGAGACTCGCCACACCCTTTCGTTTCTTAAATTCTCGGCTTCTAGAACTAAAGCACGGACGCTGCACGGAGCACGGAGCACGCGTACGCTGCACGGACGGAATTCTCATCCGTCCGCAGCAACAACAAAGCACCATTTACACGCATATAACAGTATAGTTCATGTACCTTTTGTTTTCTTCTTATTTCTTGTTTTTGTTTTTTAACGACGGCATGAACCATAACATTGCAGTAACTGGGAACAACAGCACGACGTAAGAGCACGGGAAAAGTCACACAGGTACAACAAAGAGAAAGAGAGAGAGAATGGACGATCGAAGCAGAGGTAAATATCGCTTGACAAAAACAAAATAAACGCACGGACAAAATGGGCGTTCGGCGGCACGACAGTCCGAATCACAAAACGAAGCAAATCCGTCAAGTCGGCCTTTCGAAATGAACGGGTGGAAGAATGGCGTAGTCCTTTCACGAGCCGGCCACGCAAAACGCCGCAACGTACCACGCAGCGCAACAACGCGGCCACCCCCAGTCGCTTTACATTTCCGTCTGGGCGATAAAAGAAATAATAGGAAAGAGTAGCGAAACGATCGCACGAAATAAACGACCATACTCTCGTGCATTAAGAAAAGAAAGAAGAAGAAAAAAGGGACAACAAGCAGATAGAAAAAAAGGCGTCTGCAATGAGCGTTTCCGCGAGAAACCGAAGATGTTTTCCGTGCCGTCGCACTGGAATAGCTGTAAAGTGACAAGGCTGCGTTTTTATATATGTATAATTATTTGATTCTACGGCCGTTGGCTCGTCTTCAATCGAGTCACGTATTTATAGCGAACGCGCGGCTCAAACCCTAAATAAAAGTACCGCCAGTGTCGTTGTTTATTTTGTTCTTCTAAAGTTTTCCCAACATGTTTATTTATTTGTTTCTCGGGACACTTCGGAGTTCGTCTTTTACGTACGATTTCTGCATTTTAACCTTGCTCAGCATTACGGCAATTTTACGTCGAAAAATGAGCATTCACAACCTTTATTTTTTTAATTATTTTCATTACTTTTATGCTTGCCAAGTGCAACGACCTCAATGAGGTATGAATAATAGATACACCATTGCGTGACACTCGCGAAACGTGCTCTATATAACGAACGATCCGTCCTAATTAAGTCACGCTGGTCGTAGATCTCAGCGTGACAGATCACGTTACAACAAAATGTTTTCTTTTTTTCTTTTTTTCTTTGAAGGCGCTAAGCTGCATGCGCGTATGCATGATCTCTCCAATTTCTGTTACCGCAGTAGTCAAAAAAAAAAAAAACACGCTTACGCTCAGAAAAAAAAGAAAAAAAGAAAAAACAGAATGCGCGAAAAACAAGGCGGCTTTGGAACCAGCACACAAAAGGGCTGCCATAAGAAAATAACGGAACATAACATGCGATCAAATGCGAAACCCAAATTAGGACTGCATATCCAAAAGAGGCGGCTGTGGAGAACAACGCCGTTGTCATTGGAGAACAATTACCCGAGCTCGGTCGCGTACAACTACACTCTAAAATGGTTGGAGCCGTCGGTGCAAAATGCATGGGTATAAGTGAGTTACTCCAAATGCAGCCAAGGCCACAGAGCGAATAACGCTTTTAAATGTGCCAACGGAAAAAAAAAAAGTAGACAGGTCGCAGTGGCAACTTTGGCAAAGGATACTGCCCGAGCTCAAATAGTTTTCATGGCAAGCCTAGAGCATTGAGAGACACACGCCTCTCTTCCAAGCGTCAGCGCTCGATGTCAAGACTTGTTTTCATTCCTCGTAATTAGTAAGCGCAACGCAGCTCCTGCTGATGAGTCTAATGTCGAGTACGCTCCGAGCGATACACTAGATGCGCCCGAACTCCGCAGTATGCACGCACTGGAAGACATCCGTACCGCAGGAACTGTAGAAGTAGTTGAGCGAGTCGTGGTTTTGCTAGCAGACGACATTTCTTCTGCGGCACCACCGGCGACGCGCGTTTTGCTGTAGTCGCACGAGGACGAAATGCGTCGCCTTACCGTGTCGCCAAGCATCCGACGATCGAGAGTGCTCCAGTTGTCGGAGCGCTGCAGTGTTGTTATAAATCCAGGCACAGAAGAGTTGCTTTTTTTTTTTCGCGTTGAAGAAATAAAACAAGAACACCGTTATCACACCATCCCGGAGTCAACTCGCGAGAAAGCGTTCTTCGGAGCGCGCGGTCGTCCGCGTTTTCGGGCGGCTCGCACGGCGAAAGCACATTACCATGGGGCAAAGGGCAAGGGAACAAGACGACTTTCCTTCTCGCTCATGCGCAGAAAGAATAAGAAAGCTCCCGGAACTACGCATGGCATGGTGGTCAGCAAAACTTTAAATCTTTCTTTATCAACTAATATGACGTTATATAAAATGCAAATAATTGTTTTGTTTTACTAATTTAATAACTTAAAGTATCTTATTAAACAAGCTCGTTTAAGCCCCCCATATTTTCTTTGCGTTTTCCACGTTTGTTGGTTGGTGCTGCCATCTAGCCTCTTAAATCGCAACCATATTCGCCGTCTGCCGGTCTGCCGTCTGTTTCTGTAGGAGGTTATTTTTCTCGGTATTCCGCGTAGGTTATCGCGACCAACCTGGAGCAGCTAGCCGTGATCAAATTGAGTATGACCTTTCTAAATAGGTTCCACTGATAGTTCACGCCCGTACCACCCGTACTACCTTACAGTCCGGTCGACCACGAGAACTAGCGTCGACTCAAGTTCGTCTCGAGTGCCAGTGCCCGCGAGATTGTGCCCTCGCATCGACCTTCATCGGCACCTGCGATAGTCCGACCATGGCTGCAGTTCGAAGTATCGTGGCCGTCCCCAGCCGCCTGCGCCTCGGCTGGCGAGCCCAGGGCCTGAATCGACGGTCCCTGAGCACGTCGCGAACCCTGGGCGCCCAGATGACCGTCCGCGATGCCCTCAACGCCGCAATGGACGAAGAGATGGAGCGCGACGAACGGGTCTTCCTGATGGGCGAGGAAGTCGCCCAGTACGACGGCGCGTACAAGGTCAGCCGCGGTCTGTGGAAAAAGTACGGCGACAAACGAGTCATCGACACCCCCATCACCGAAATGGGCTTCGCCGGGATTGCCGTCGGAGCCGCCTTCGTCGGACTGCGCCCCATCTGCGAGTTCATGACGTTCAACTTCTCCATGCAAGCCATCGACCACGTTGTCAACTCCGCCGCCAAGACCTTCTACATGTCGGCCGGGAACATCGCGGTTCCCATCGTGTTCCGAGGTCCCAACGGGAACGCCGCGGGCGTCGCGGCCCAGCACTCGCAGTGTTATGCCGCCTGGTACGGCCACTGTCCCGGCCTCAAGGTGATCTCTCCGTACAACTCGGAAGACTGTAAGGGACTCCTCAAGGCCGCCATCCGGGACCCGGACCCGGTGGTCTTCCTCGAGAACGAGCTCATGTACGGCATTTCGTTTGAGGTGCCCGATGAAGTCAAGAGCAAGGACTTCGTCCTGCCCATCGGCAAGGCCAAGGTTGAACGGGCCGGGCAGCACGTCACCCTGGTGTCGCACTCCAAGGCGGTCGGGACCTGCCTGGACGCGGCGCAGGAGCTGGCCAGCGTCGGCATCGACTGCGAGGTCATCAACCTGAGGAGCATCCGGCCCTTGGACGACCAGGCCATCCAGGCGTCGGTGATGAAGACCAACCGACTGGTGACCGTCGAGAACGGGTGGCCGCACTTCGGGGTCGGGGCTGAGATCTGTGCCAGAATCGTCGAGAGTCCCGCCTTCGACTACCTCGACGCACCGGTCATCAGGGTGACCGGGGCGGACGTGCCCATGCCCTACACGGCGTCCCTCGAGGTCGAGGCCGTGCCTACTGTCGCGCACGTCGTGCTCGCCGTCAAAAAGATGCTGAATGTGGCGCAGTGAATGACAGTTGCTGGAGGACTGAGGACCGGGCTCGCCGTGAAAGAAGCCTAGAGAAAAATGATCGGCCTGTTTTGGTGAGAACTCGTGTGGGGATTCAGGTCTGCTGGAACATGATGCTCGTTCACATATCTAGGGTGTAGTTTACGCGGCATTTCTGCTACACTTCGACATGTTTTTGCCGGTGGTCTTGATGTTGCTCGGCAGATAAAGAAAGAGAAAAAAAAACAAATCTTATTTCTTGCAATTTATTTTGCAAGTTGCCATTCTACATCTTTTTATGTAGGAAGACTGGAGCATGTTATAGTCAGTGACAAGGTGAGAACGGCAAGGAGGAGCATCAGTTGTCCCTCCCCCAGTGCGTGAGCTTCCTACTTAAGACCACTGAAGGCATGGAGCGCTTGCTGAAGGCCTTGGGAAACACGCCCTGCCACACTCTTTCGGTTTGTGACCCTTTCTGAGCAATACTTTCCTGGATATGTGCGTACATCTCTTTTGCATTTCGTCTTCTGTAGAGACGAAGGAAAACTATAGAGCTTTCGTTTTCTACTTTAACACAAGAAAAATGGCCTGTGCCTGGAGTTCTTTAATTCAGCTGCTTAAACAGCTCACCTTGCTCATTCATATGCACGACAGCTATACCTAGGTTTGTTTATTCACAGATTTTGTTCTGCAAAAAGGGGAGGGGCAATTGAGATCAAATTTTTCTGCGATTTCAGGATACAGTTTGTGCATTTCTTCAGGCTGAAAGAAACGTTTTACTTTATTGCCAGCAAAGATAACTCGCATCACAATATTTCACATGCAAGATGATTTCATCTGGGGGCCCAGATAGCCCTTATGTGGCTGCTACTACAATTTATACTGTAAACGACTGATATGTGACAAATTATTTTTTGTGGATAGACAAGTAGCCCGGCTAACTAATCATAGTAATACAGTGTGTCTCGTTAATATGAACCCTGTTATTACGGAAACCCCACTATATAGACACCATTTTCCTAGACGAACTGGGAAAATACATGCATTTTTGTCTCATTATGGGCAATTTTTGAGGGGAACGGTGGTGTCCATATTAAGGAGTCCCAATGACCAGCCTACCGCCAATTGCAGAATTTCATTTCCATTATATATTTTAAAATTAAGCCCCGGAAAATTTTCAAAGTAATGCGGAGCGCAACTTTGTCTGCTTCTTTTGCAGGGGCTGTGGTGACTTCAAATGCCGAGCTCTGACTGATTGGCTTGGAGGATAGTGGGTAGACCTCAAAGCAGCTTGCTTTGAGGTCTAACCCCTTTCCTTCACTCGGAGCCAATCAGAACTCTGCGTCGTTCTGACGTCACCGCAACCCAAGCAAAAGAAGCAGACGACTTGCTCTCCACATAATGGTACCACAATTATAGCCATCTACAGCAGGCACGTAGCCAGGGGGTGGGGGCCCCATGGGGCCCGGGCCCCCCCCCCCCAAATCTTCCATTTTGCTGGGACCTCCTCTCCCCCTCCCCCTCATACAACACTTTGTCATGGGCGCCCCGCCCCCGCCCCCCCCCCCCCAAAACAAAATCCTGGCTACGTGCCCGATCTACAACAGATTTCTGCTATGTATGGCATGTTCCATGTCGAAACAATTCTGTTAAACTGGTCTAAACAACTTAAATTTCCTCTTGTTTTTTTTTTTGTTTTTTTTAGGAAGTGGATTTAGTTTGATTTTGATAGAAGACATTTAAAGTGCAAATACTGGCTCAAGTTATGTTTCAGCCAAAAATGAGAAACCCTTCTCAGTCTCGCACCTCTTCAATAATGTGCTGGAGGGCAACTTGTGATTGTTTGTTGAGCATGAACCTTGCATTAGACGAGTGCAAAAGAGTTGTAAATTGCTGTTTTGTTTCCAAGAATGAGTTAAGTGCTGAACTACTTGCCAGTTTGTTGTCTGACTAAGATGCTGCATGTCAGCTGTGTGTTGCAGCCATTATTTATTATAGGTGCAATAAATCAAATAAATCTGACAAGAGGACACCTTGTTCTTGAAACAAACAGAGGAAATGCATGTTATGCATTTGCTTTTGTGAGTATGATTGGGACTTGCAGTGACTACACTTTGCTTTTGGGTACCCTCACAAATATTCATGTTTATAGTTTATGAATCATGAGCATGAGAGGATGGGATGCACATGCTTGCTTCACAAATCCTCTGTGTTTTTCTTCTCTTCATTTTGTTTTATTTCTAATTGTCTGGAGTACTCTGCCCCTGGCATTTGAAATCTATATTTATTATACTGCTTCCTTCTAAAATGTTATCATGCCCTAGAGACAAGGGCGGATGCAGGAATTTCCTGAGGGGGTCTGGTGTTAATCAGTGTACCATATGTTTAGGAACCCCCTGCCCCTCTCCTCCGTTTTACGCCCTAAGTTTTACACATGCAGAAATCAAGAGTGGGGTCAGGACATCCGGACCCCCCTCCAAATCCGCCCCTGCCTAGAGATACAGCAGTTTGATGTCTTCCAAGCTTGGAATCTTGCTGGAGCAGACTTTCGCCTTCCTGTTCTCTTTTAGGTGAACTGAACCCTTGGCGTTTTTCGCACTTTAGTTGTGGTTTTGTTGTTTGAATCGCTCACTTCAATATCTTGAACTTACTTGAACCCCGTTCCTCCCCCTTCGTTTCTCGCAATTTTTTTTTTTTTTAATCGCTATTCAGCATGTATTTTTGCCTCATTTCTTTGGTGAGTATAGATTATGTCGTACATTAGTTTTAATTTTTACCCAGTTTATTTGAATATCTCCCTGCATGCCCTACCCAGAGGATTTCAATGGTGATTAGTTTTCAAAAGATTTTCCCTTTTGCACCTCCTCTATTTTTCTTTTGGCATCTGCACGTTGTTGCAGTTCTTGCCTTCCTGTTGTTTGGTTCTCGTGCATTGAGCTGTGGGAGTTCTTCCATCTGGCCTACAACACTTTCCCGTGCCCTGTTCCTGGCCAAGGCCTACGGTGTACTCTTAAGCGTAGGCCTTGGCCATCTTGTGTTACACTGGCCTGCATTGGTAACCAGTGCTCACACAGGGGCTGGTGGGCAGGTCTGTGACCAGACTGGTAGCCCAGCGCCTGTGTGGTCGAGGTGCCGCCATAACCCCACAATATGGGAAATTCATCCGTGCAGTCATTTTTTCGCCGATGATCGCGTCATATATTTTCTAATGTAACAAACTGCCAGATCAGGAAGAACTGAATCATTGTTTCTCTTTGAGTCATCCAGAGTGCTTAAAATAGAATATGTTGAAAGGAGTAGGTTCAAATATATGTGATGTAAGAAGTATACCACTGTCTTTTTTATTAATTCCAAACCATTCATAATCAGTTTCGTTATCTTGACGTTTTATTACTTCAGATATTTGACCTGGAACGAACATGTGAAGCTCTACTGCCGAGAGAACTATGCAGAAACTGTTTTTTGAAGTGTGGTCTTTGTCACTGCATGCAGGGAGGAGAGAGGTAGGTCGGCTTGGCCATCACGTTGAGGTGGAGGAGTGTATGACCATCTCGTTGAGGTGGAAAGAGTATATGACCATTCCGTGACGTCATGAACTTTGCGCGCAGAATTTAAAATCAATCTCGCGCCGTCAATATTGCTCTGAGCTTTTCTTTTCGCGTAATTTGTTTTTTTTTTGGACACGCGTGTAATAATTAGATTAAATACGATATTTGATTAGACTGTTTATTTTTTTCTTTTCTTTTTTAGTGATTTTTTTAACTTGCAATAAGTGCATGAAACTATTGCGAGATTTGAAAACCTTAAATTTCGAGGACGAATCACAACTTTTTTTTTTTATTATTTTTTCCTATGTACCGTGCGCATTACGTACTATATATTTCCATAGTACTGTTCTCTGCCAAGAATATCTTGTACTTCAGAGAAAAGACGCTCTCACTGGTGTCTATTCGCGGTTCGAGGGAGCCGAAGCGGGAAAAACACTGTCCCATAAGCATGCCGACGGAACAGCGGGACCACAGCCGGAAAAGGGGCTATGTTGCACGTTTTGGACCCCCAGGAGACTAGGAGAAGGAAGTGACGTCAACAACGCTCTTTGGGTGTTGATTGGTGGAGTCGCTGATTGATTACGGTATCTGCAGAAGATACGTTCATTCACACCTACGTCACTTCCTTCTCCCTAGTCTCCTGGGAGTCCAAAACGTGCAACATAGCCCCCTGTCCTGCCTAATCGGGACGTAAGTCTCGACGTGCCGATACCCGGCGCCACAAAAACGAAGAAAACGCGTGGAGGTCACATTCACTGCGCTCGTCGGCTCGTCCCACAGAATTTCATTATTTGAAGGTGAGAAACAGCACGAAAATTTCTCAAACAGTGACAAAGGGGTCTGAATTTTTCCAGCTAAACGTAGAGGGAAAAACGAAAGAAGGGAATCTTTGGCCATTGAGGCGATGGAGAAGACTAAGAAGATTGTGTAAGGCGCCGAAAACAGCTGTATTGAGCTGTATCTGCAGGGAGCGCCCCATGTGAGCAACAAAGTCGGGAGCATTGGGAGAATTTGAAAGCTACCCATCATGATAGGGGTGTCGCGAACTTTTGTTGAACCGGATTTTTAGGTCGAACTTTCGGGGTTCGACTGGGTCGAACCGGTTCGACGAACCTTCGAACTTTTCACCACATTCGACCGGTTCGACTTTGTGGACAGTGTGGCCAGACCTTGATACAAGCATATCTAGGTTTGGAGAATTATTTTTTTATGCAAAGGGTTATTTTAATTTTGTGAACAGCTGCAATTAAAAGTAACTGATTTTAATACCTGAAGAAGTTAATAGGTTAATTTTTTGTACCGTATTAACTGAAATAACCAATCAGCGCTGCCCTTTCATCCCTTAGCCATCACCATCCAATCCGAAGCCAACTGGCCAGCCTGTGGCGCATGCGCACACGAGTCGAACCTCAATACAAGGTTCGTCGAAGTTTTCACTAAAAGTTCGAAAAAGTCGAAACTGGTCGAACTCAAACCGCGGCCGGTTCGCGACACCCCTAATCATGGATCACTCGGAAATAGACAAGAAGACCCTGGGGACGCAAAGCTTTAATCTATGCGTGTCGATGAGAAAGGTTTTCAGTAAATGGTTGATAGTTCAGCATTGTGTACCTTTTTTTCTCCCCTCCTTTGTTTTCCCTCTACGTTCAGCTGGAAACCTTCAGAAGCATGTCAAGCCATAGCTCTAGGCAAATGCAAAAGAAATCCAAATTACAGATTGAGAAAGTAAGATTCTTATAAAATCTTAAACTCGCCAGCATTCGCCCGGCCTGTTAGCTCAGTTGGTTAGAGCGTCGTGCTAATAACGCGAAGGTCGTGGGTTCGATCCCCTCACGGGCCAAGATTTTTTTGTGCTTTTCTTTTGTCAGAGTTAACTTTGCAACAAAAAGTGGAGAAGATATAATCAATCCCTCTGTTTTTGTTCACATTTATCATATCGAAGTGTATTCTCCATTGTGCAGGTGACACTACTTTTAAGTTGAACAGCTCACATAACATGGAAGTTCGTATTTCATATTCGTATTCAAATATGTAGACGTAATACAACCCGAATTTTTTAAGCAAAACAAATAAGTCCTACAAAAAAAAATTCTGCATCATGAATATATTGTAATTTCCCCACCACAGACATTATTCGAAGCAGACTAGTGTCAAGTATGGACGTTACCACCAATGCCAGACCAATGCAAAGTCTCCCGTAAGTTGAGGCAGCGTTGAGGGGGTTCCCTACAAGAAGCTGGGAGGGGGGGTGTCCTGACGAGATGTACTATAATACACATAAAATAAACCCCACTGCTGACCCTGCCCACGCTGTACCTGCCACCCTCAAATTGCTAATCCCCAAATGTCACACCCCTGAAAACAAGCTATTTTATTGCATGATATGATTTTGATTACACTAATGCTGGGGCTGTCGCGGAGGGTCCCAGGCCGTCGGCTAAACTCAGTGGGGGGTCCGAGACCCGCCAGACTTTAAGCCCTGGTTACCACAGATACCACAGCTCCAGCATTCAAAACTATTTGTGAACATATTCATAGCTGGCTGTTCTACAAACTTGTTGATAGAACTAAATGTGTGAAATGAAAATTGACAAAATTTTCCAAATTAAAGTTTTTGAAATAATGGTAATAGTGACATAATGATGAAGTTTCATCCCATGTAATGTTACCTGAACTATGTGTGCACAGACAAATGCAGCAGGTGCTACAAATAAATTATCTTCCCATTGCAAATTGCTTCCAGCTTCTGATTCGGATTGAAATTCATCTTTCGACAGCTACCAGCACCCAATAATTAGGCACTTTGATATGTGAGAACATGTGGAGTAAATGCATCATGCACATTCAGCTTTCTGACTTGTCCACCAAAGTTTGCTAAGTGATCATAAAGCATGCGAGACTAGGAATAATAAAGTAATATAAAAACAAAAATCCTCAATTCTAATTTATACACATAGTTCATGAAAGCAAGGAACAAGTGTAGCCTTTCCGAAGATTGCATTGCAGATTGATCCTTTTTCTCTGAAAATCTTGCCTCCGTCAACAAGATTCTTCAACAGGTGTGATTGTAAAAAAAAAAAAACTAATTTCATGGGTGCCACACAGAGGAGACTTGCCCCAAAATACAGCAGCATTCATATGCATATTTTAATTTCAGTCCATAATTGTTAAACAATAAGGCAGTTCCAAAATCTGTCCTGCCCAAAACCTACAAATGAGATGCCACAATTGCTGCTTGCAGCAAGTTGATCTTCGTGGTCATTCCAAACACTTGATCCCCTGATTGTACACTCACAATTCTTACGAAAATTTCCTCAATTAATGGTACCCCAAGTTATGAGCTGTACTGGAGCCCATTTTGTAGCACTTGGACAGTGTCGATGAACGACCTTAGGTTGGATGATCTTGCCATTATGCGGAGCGCAAGTTGTCGGCTTCTTTTGCAAGGGTTGTGGCGACAATAGAATGCTGAGTTCCCATTGAAGGATAGTAAATAGACCTCCAAGCAAGCTGCCTTGAGGTCAACCCACTATCCTTCAATCAGAGCTCAGCGTTCTGACATCACCACAACCCCTGCTAAAGAAGCAGACGAACTTGCATTCCGCATTGTTCCCTTATGTCATTAACTAATCAGAACTACTTATGTTGATTGCGCAATTCTCACACAGCCTGTTTTCGCCTTCCTTTAATATCACAGTACAAGGAAAATATGGCCTTTACAAGTTCCCAGGAAGTATGGCTCTAGTTCAAAAATTAATTTTTACATGGTGAGAACTCGATGATTAAAAAGTGAGTGGAGGATCAACTATATACCAGCACTTTTGTTATTCATGCATCACATCATTATGACCAGAACTTTTTTCTACTAAGTGGAAACACATTCAGTCATTCCTTGTTGCAACTTAACCCGAAACTGGGGTATGAGATAGACGCTTCTATGTTTAAGTTTCTATTTCATACTCTAGTCTCAAATTAAGTTGTAACTTGTAACGTGGTAAATGTCCACCAGCTTGCCTGTAGTGTCAGTAGCACAATATTGCAGTACAAAATTAATGAAGGTATTAATTAGTTTTTGCCTTCTCTTTGCATATATTTTATCAATAACAAACACAAAGGGCTAACACGTCACATTAGGGGGAGATAATTATCTCTTTACAGAATGACTAATGATTTCGAACTATTTTTGAATTTGACTTTAAGTGCAGCATTGAGGAGACTCATCCATTTGTATGTGTCCTTTTTATTATGTTACAGAGCCCACGGGAAATCCGTTTCTAGAAAACTTTCTTCGTCTTTTTGGAGGTTTTTGCTGATATCTCTTCTCGCTTCTTCTTGAGATGTGCAGCCTGCATACGAGAAAAAAAAAGGATGTGTATTATAAATCAGAAGAGTGGCAGAGAGACATTTATTAACCCTCACCTGCCAGTAACTAGCGGCAGGCACGTAGCCAGAATTTTGATTTGGGGGGAAGAGGGGGGGGGGGCATCCATGACAAAATGCTGTATGAGGGGAGTGTCCATGAACGACCTTAGGATGGATGATCTTGCCATTATGCAGAGCGCAAGTTTGTCAGCTTCTTTGCAAGGGTTGTGGCGGCATCAGAACGCCGAGCTCCCATTGAAGGACAGTGGGTAGACCTCAAAGCAAGCTGCCTTGAGGTGTACCCACTATCCTTCTATCAGAGCTCAGCATTCTGACATCACCACAACATCACCACAACCCCTGCAAAAGAAGCAGACGAACTTGCATTCTGCATTGTTCCCTATGTCATAAAGTAATCACAATTTTGATTTTTTTTTTTTGGTGGGGGGGGGGGCATTTATGACAAAATGCTGTATGAGGGGAGGGGAGAGAAGAGGCCCCAGCAAAATGGAAGATTTGGGAGGGGGGGGAGGAAGGCAGGCCCCATAGCACCCCCCGCCCCTTCCCCTCCTTGGATACGTGCCTGACTACTGGTATATTAAAAAGAATAGAGCTGTGCAAATACACTTTTGAATTAATGAGCACTGCATCCAGTGACGGAAGTGGCATTTGACCTTTTGGACCAGGTTCTGTAGCAGGCAAAATAATGGTTTGAAGCAGCCACTGACGCTTTTGGAGCAGGTGCCAACATCTGTTAGCACACAACTTGAGAACGAAAAAATGATTGCATCTCGAAATGAGTTCATTTATGATAGTGATCAAGGGTTCCTCTTTGCTACTCGAGCATACTACTACTTACTATCGTTTGTGATAAGAATAGAAGGGCATAAAAAGGAGCACAGTCTTCTTAAATAAGGCTCTAGTCCCATTTAATATCCATTTACAATGGGTATTAAAAATGGTTGAAAAGTGAGTCATAGTGCAACACTTCATTGGGATAAATCTTTTCTCCCCTCCCCATTTTACACTTGGTACTTCCTTTAGCCTGTAAATATCATTTCTGTAAAATCCCAGCAAGAACCAGCATATCTGCCAACATGTCTTCCAATAAAAATGCGTCCCGTAAGTTTAATGAACCTACCAAACTCAAGACTCTAATTCCATAAACTGAAAAAACAACCTCTCAAAAATATCATAAAAGCCAACACTTGTGCTTTAAAGGTGACACTGCTGTTTCGTGATGCAGGAACCAGAGTTACGTCAAAGTTCGCTGCTCTTTCAATCGACAGCTGCGCGGGAACTACCGTGACTACCATATTTATTAAAATATATACAGTCGAATCTCGTTAATTCAGACTTGCGGATAATTCAAACTTACCTGCAGCTCCCATCCTATGCGTCTCTGTGAGAGGAAACTCCCGGTAATGCAGACTTTGCTTTATTCAAGCAAATTTTCGGTCCCCCTCAAATTCAAATGAATGAGATTCGACTTGTCTGCTGTTATCTTTTTTTTCTTTTAATTAGAATATAACTTACAATTAGGACAAAGAAGGTCAACCTGTAATAATCCTGAGCATAATTTGCGTGCCTATCACACTAAGCCAGGTGCTACCCCAGGTCAGCCACTGCTCCTAGTACTCTGGAGCAAAACGGTGAAGCTCGACGTGCGCACACTAGTGAGAGGCGGTGAAGGCTGGCACGCAAGCGGCGCAAGTGCCACGGTACTCTGCAGCTATGGAAGGAAGGCATGTGGCAGACATGATAATCAAGTGATCTTATCAGGAGTACAAGACCCTGGCTCTGTCTTATCACAGTAGCCGCAATCGGCAATCTTATTATTTCGCAAAGTTTTTTCGAGACTTAGTTCCTGACATCGCCGACATCATCTGGAAATTTAGACAATGTTGTCAATCAACCACCCTGCGCATCAACGGCTCTGGCCGGTTGATTCGCTGCACCAAAGCATGACAATGTGGCATTCGTCATCCCCTTGAATGTGTTCTTTCATCGGCTAAACTAATCAAGGGCAGTGAATAACTCATGGCTTGCGCTTTTACTATGTATGTGGTTTTATGTGTTCAGGCCTTCGACTGAGCTCTGACCTAAGACGAAACTATCCGGTGAGCAGAGACGCCGTGAAATTCATGTTTGTAAAATTTTTCTGTCCTCCTACTTCTCTTCGACCAATAATAAAATATTTTTGATCTATTGTTCGCACACCCTAGAAAACAGAAATCCCAAATTAAAAGGTAGTGTTCAGAACAGGAAAGTTAATAACACATTTGTGCCATGTCTCGTAAGAAAGAAATAAAATAAGGAAACCACTTACACTCCAACCAGAAAATTTAGAAAACAATTCTAGAATATCATGGATGTTAAAATTCCTATACTACAATGTAGGCTTCATTTTATGATCATACTGTGAATGACAGAAGTTAATACTGTCCTTTTTCGAGTACTCAATTCCAGCATTGCTCTCCCATCAACTCCGAATTACATAGTTTGATTTATGCTTCCATTGCCTCCCGTCCCTGTGCCACCAGGTGTTACTATCACAGATTATACTTCTTTTCTTTCCTGTATTCAGCTTAGAGACATTTTTTCCTCCCTCACGCATTTTAGGTACAAATAAAATAACCCCACTCTTCTCTGAGAGAAAATGTTCCCGGTTCCTTGCCATGTCTTGCAATTGAACTGCGGCGGCGGCCGAGACAATGTGCTCCACTGCACACAATTACACAAGGTTACACAGCCATGTTTAAACATAGAGAACCTGCGTCCCACTAAACTTAGCGGACGGTGTTCGTGTAACTGTGACGCCATGACGTCACGTGACACTGTGACGCCATGACGTCACGTGACACTGTGACGCCATGACGTCACGTGACAATTTGACAGTCAAGCTTGGCGGAAAAATATAACCGGTAAGCTTAGAGGAGAGATTTTCCCACTAAATTCCGCAAAACACATCTAGCGAAAAACTGCGACGTCATGCGACAGGATGTTACATGACACTGTGAATCCCCGCTGCAGAAAAACTTTTCCACCTCTCCAAAAGGGCTACTGCCCTAAAATAAATGTGTGTGTGTGTGTATGTGTATGCACGTGCATGCGTGCGTGTGTGAGAGAGGAGGGGGGGGGGAAGCACCCACCTCCCTGGCCCTGCGCTTCTGGCCAAACACAATCTTCTCGTAGAGCTTCTTGTGCTTCTTGGGGATCATCATGACGGCAAGGCGCTTTTCCTCGCTCTTCTGCTTCTGGGCAGCCTTGGCTGGGTCTTCCTTGACCACCACTCCTGCCTGGACGGCCATCTTGGCCTTCTTGGATCCTCCTTCCTCCTCCTTGTTTGGTGCGGCCTTGGGATTTGCCGTCGCTTTCCTCTTGGCTGCCTGCACTTTCCTCGAGAGATGTTCCTCTTCCTCCTCCTCCCCTTCATCATCTTCTTCGTCATCATCATCACCTTCATCGTCGTCATTCTCCTCTCCCGATTCTGAAAGGACAGGTCACTCATTTAAAGAGACACTAAAGGAAATTTTTAATGTACACAATGTACCCGAAAGATAATTAAAATTATCAATTTGGAATTTGAAATTGTTTCGGCAAGAACTGAGATCCGAGCCAGGTCTCAGTTCTGTCACTCTCTTTATGTTAGCAATAGAAATATGGTGGAGGATGCATATAGACGTTTGCAAGTACGATCTTTGGGAGCCATCATCTTGCTGCTGGTATGTGTAGATCGTCTGATAGCTGAGCCTTGCTAAGGCATGCCCACAGTGGCCAGATTAGCTTTCGAAGTATGGCCGCTTGCAAACGTCTATACAGGTTGACTACTCTATGAGCGAAAATTATCTCTTAGAAAAGAGCATTTAAAATAAAGAAGTGGTTTTTTGGGGTAGTGTCACCGACAGTGGCAGACGTCAGGTTACAACTGTAGTGGTAATTAGTGAACTAATTGCTCGAAATTAACCATGTAACCTTTTAAATGTTCATCTTAGCTGGTACAGTCCAATCAACAGGAGGTGTGCAAATATTCTAAACTTTGCCGCTTCGCACCAGCACTCACACATCAACCCTCAATGCCTTGCACAGGGCCACAGGCATACTCATAGAAACGACTGATGTGCAGGAGTGCCTCATTTATATCTCAAAAATATTGCTTACGATTGTAGGTCAACCTGCAATAGCTCGACCTGCAATAGCACTGCTTCTTTTCAGAGGTATGTTTGCCAAAAATAGAATTCTAGCTCTGATTTATTCAAGCATATCCAGTGAAATTAACAATAAATGTGAAATATATATTTGAAAACATTCCATTACCTTCACAGTCAATTTTTAATGTTCACATTCAATTTGCAGTGCAAAATTTGATATTTGCACACCTCCACTCTTCAGAGATTTGCAGACTATCACTCAAATATCTGCACATCCCTGATATAATTACCGTAAAATACCGAGCATCCGCCTATTCCACAATAAGCGACCACCCCTCAATTTTGTAACATTCGTAAAGTATGCAAACGACACATCTTTAGATATTGTTGACCGAAGGAGCACCCATCCCCCAGTTTTACATGATCCGAATTTCGAGGGGGCACTTTTGCTCAGGATTCTACGGTCTATAGGAGCCGTGGTAACACAGTTTAAAGAAGGAAGACTTTGATGATATAGTTAGTACATTGTAAACTGTAAAAAAAAATAAAAAAATAAAGGTACTCTATGTACAATGCTCTCAAGTGTGTTGGCATAACTGCATTGTTTTGACAACAACTTTGGTTCCATGAGCCTTGGCAAAGAATATGCAGACCACATCATATGCCCTAGCTGCCAAAGAACTCCCACAATCTTCCATCAGAACCTATGTCAACAAGGTGAAGTAATGAAGGTAAAATAATGACATTTTTCACGCTTGAGTGCACAATCAGAAAGTTATGAGAAACTTCAAGCTGGTCTTCAGAGAGGTGGAACTGAACAAAGCAGTTCTGAAAACAAAGTCTTTTGTAAATGTTACATTGTTTGCTTAAAAGACAAAAAAAGTGTGCCACAAAAATACAGTTATCAAGCTAACAGAATTCACTGCCAAGTATGACCCTACTCAACAATTTAACAAATTACATTATAACATGTAATTGCTAATAGATGCCTTGACCTCATTTCACACCCAGAAATTGCAAACCACCTTGGGTAGAAAAATACTGCCCAACACTGCCAGAAAAACAGGTCCAAGATCCTGATATGTGAGCTGCATTAAAGCAACAAGGACAAAAGTTCAGCCTCACCTTCACCGCTGTCTTCCTCTTCTTCCAGACCCTCTTCCTCTATGCCCTCGTCTTCACTCTCCTCATCTGCATAGAATGTGCAAAGCAAAGTAGCGGTCACATACAGGTTGCACACATTCTCTCTCAGAGTAACAGAAGATGTGCCTCATTCACAGTGAACACTCTCCCGCAAGCGGTCTGCCCACTGTGACCAAACCTCTCACGAACGACATCCCCCACAGCGGACAGCCGCTACTTTAGGTCTTTCAAAATCAAAACCAACAAACATAAAATGGCTCTTGATGTAGTGCTTGGTGACTCCCAACTCTTGACAGAACAGAGTTAAAATCATAAGGATTCCTCTGATGACCACTTCTTGAGCACGCTCAAATTTGACATATGACACTTCTGACAGAAGACAGTGCACCGTGGACTTTTGAACAGACAGCATTTACAGAAAGGTTACCTAACTGAAAAAGAACTGCGCATACCAAACCGAGTGCTATGCCCAGGTGACAGTATAAGCAGTAAACCTGCTAACCCAAACAGCTTTGGGCACTTGTAGGGCCTTAGGAAACAGGAAGCTTTAGTGCAATGCCCACTAGAATCTACTGGAGCGTACTAAATCCCTGTTTAGGACTATTCGAATGCATATTTTAATAGAGTACCTTCCCATTATTGTGACCAGTTCCAGTTGCACTAGAAGTGGTTACACTAATGGGAGATTCAAATTTATTCTACATCCGTCATTACAAGATGTCGGGAGTAGACAGAAAGTCACCAGAACTGACTCTACTCGACCTTTATTTCCACTTCCAAATCCACTGGTAGTGGATAAGACAGGAAGAGAAGCAGTCTGTACCAATAAAGCTTGCCACAGATTAAACAAAGTGAAAGCTCACAGCAAAATGTTCAAAGTTACTCTAGTACATATCAGAGGTCTGTCTCTCCTTGCCTAGAAAGCACAATGAGTAAGCCAAAGCAGGCACTCTGGCAGAAAAGGAAAGGGTGCCGAGGCCAAGACCCACCCCTGGCCCTCCTCCTTCCATGCAGCATGTCCAGCTTGTCGGGGGGCACGTAGTCCCCTTCCTTCTCCTCGACGAAGGGTGAGAGGTGAGGGGAAGCTCCTCCCCCAGGAAGTAGTCTTCGACGGGAAGCAGACGGCGGAAGTTGATGCAGTCGTACACCCACTGCGGCTGCACGTAGTACCTGTACGGTTGGGGAGGAAGGGTGAGCACACACGTCAAGCTAGACGTTTGCAAGAATAAAAATGTATAGCTTATGGACGCTTGCAAGAATGGCCTCTGGGTTCCGCCATCTTGCTGCTGACATGTGTAGATTCCAAATACAGTATAGACCACTTACAACGTAACCGCTTACAGTGCAGGACCGGGTATAACGCGGCTTTTTTCAACCACCGGTTCGCCTCCCATACGACTCCATGTAATTACATACCGCTTAAAATGCAGGCGCGCGAAGGGAATAACCGGTTAAAATGCAAATTCTAAAACAAGCGCTACAAAAAAAAAAAAAAAAAAAAAAAGCGGCACTTGTGGCGGCGAGGAGATTGCTCGAAGAAACGAGGAGAAGCAAAGAGAGAGGCGAAGACGAATGACCACGCAGCAAGGTAGCGAGGTGCGACCGACACACGCACGCGCATGCTCAACTCTGAAAGCCCCATTGAGCCACCCCCAAGTCTTTCACCGCTTTCACCCTTTCGATTTCAACCCCTCGCAAGAGTGACGCAACATCAACCTCCTTTCTTACACCGCGCGTCGTCTGTTTCGACCGCGTGTAAGCAACAAACAAAAGTAATTTTTTTTTTTTTTGTGTGCGCGCATTTGCGAAGGAGAGAAGGGAGGGGGCAAGGAGCAAGGTGCATGGCTGGCATGGCGCAACACTTGCATGGCACATCGCGTCCTTCTCCCTCCCATTTCCCCCTTGCGTAGCGAGAAGCTTGCAGGAGCTGCGCGGCAGCGGAGGGGTGCAGGAGCGAGCGAAACCCGACGCCTGAGGTATGCGCGCGGGCGGCGGCCACGGCTGGGGGGCCTGCTGCTTCCCGATCAAACTCTCGCGATGAGAGGTGAACCCTGTTCCGGCTGCAAAGTCTCAAAGGAACGTGTCACGGTTTTGTTTTGTGCAAACATGGACGGCTCCGACAAGCGGCGCTTGTTTATCATCGGGAAATACAAACGACCCCGTTGCTTCAAGAAGCGAGAATGTCTGCCTGTGGTGTACACAGCAAATGGAAAGGCTTGGATGACCCAAGAGTTCATCTAACATAAAATAAATTGTTTTACAAAGGTAAGTTGTTTCATGGCATGTATTTTGGCCTGAAAAATGGATGTTTTGGTTATAGTGTGGTACCGCTTATAGTGCGGATTTTCAGCGACTCCCATGCTTCGCGACTCCCGTCCTGTACTTTAATAAGAGAATATTGGATGCTTTTCCTGATTTGCGGGAGACGGAACTATCAGAGAAGCACAAAACCGAGAGATGCCGCTCAAAGAGAGCATGGAGGGCAGTCGATGACGATGGCCATCTTCCCTCCTGTGAAACGTGCCCCTCGTCACAATAAGCGTGCAAAGAAACCTCCTTCCAGAGTGGATTTCCACAACTGAGTCTATCCAGAAATGCCACTGTTAACTTGCAGCCAAGATTGTTAATGCAAATTATCGCATTTACAGTCGCCGACCGATTTTTTGGACGCCGATAATTCGGACTTGTTCAATGTTTCAGACTTTAAGAAGGAACCGTGACCTACTCGATAGAAATACTGCGCAGTCACGACCAATGTTTTGGACAGCTTCAAGTCCGAAAGTTCAATTTTTCGGACGAAATCATTGCGAGCAATCAGCGGGAAACACCACCGAGAAGCAGCCATTTTGGATTCTATGTTGGCTACACTGGATTGCCATGGTTTGGCAGCGCTACTTGAGTGCTGCTAAGTCCTACTGCTAGGTGACGCTATACAACTTTTCTTCTCTAGCGTCATTATCATCATCATTGTTGTTACCATTTTGCTTTGTTCATTCACCATTGCAGTTGTGGATTTGCAGCTCTCATCTCGATCTCGTCTCGGTAAATCATGTTTTCGGACTATGCTGGCTTGGACATCATTGCCCCATATGTTCTTCCGCGCCACTGTGTGTTGCTAGGAAGCACAGAAAGTACTCCATCATAACGCTAGAAAAGGGGGCAGCGATTCTCAAGCTAAATGTTGCCGAACGCAAACAAAGGCGTAATCTGAAACAAGGCACGGAACCGCAACCTGAAGCAAGAAACTATTTACGGAGCCCGCTTAGACGTAATAAAGGCAAGTTTTTTAATCTGCTGATTTTTCTGACGTCTTTTCGGACCCTGCAAAGTTAGAAAAATCAGTAGGCACAAAATCAGTACACAACCATTGCCATTTAGAGAGAAGCCAAGTGAATGATGAGACACCGTTGAAGTTGGGGCTCGAACACGAGTTCTGTATACTGAGAACCTGAGATATGCGAGCATTGTCCACAGTGCTCCAGCGCAGACCACGAGAAAGTAGGCGTGCAGGCCCCGTTCATGCGAGGGTCGACGTTTTTTTTTCGAGTTCAAATACAGGTGCTGCTCCCGAGTGAACCTAGTACAGTTCCAAATGCTGCCTGAATTGAAAGTAAACAAAATGGCTCTTGTCACCTGTTAATATAGCGCTTCTTCAGCAGCGGTCTGTCTGCTATCTGGTGGGTGATGGTGAGGTCGTCCTCGGTAAACGTGGAACCGGCAAACAGTGTGACATCCCAGGACACTTCCGCTCCGAACGAGCTGCGATTGAAACAACAAAAGCCACACGTGAGAGCTCAGAACCACAAGCTTTGCAGGCAGGCAGCAAAAACCTCGACACTAATGAGACCCTAGTATCGAGGTTTTTGATTATGTCAACCAAGGCAGGAACAATAAGGGAGGTGAGAAGTGCAACCTATCTTAAGAATGCCATCCTGAAACTAAAAGACAAAAATGAAAGCCGTTTACAACTCCCTGTAACGCCGAATTAGAGCGCAGCTCTTGAGGAGGAGGCAATGCCCCTCCTCCTCTCCTGCTTGCCTCCCATTTAGGTGAAAATTTTCCGCTAAATTTAGAGGGGAAATTTTTCCGCTAGATTTGGCGGGGAAATGTTTCCGCTAAATTTGGCGGGGGAAATTTTTCCGCTAGATTTAGCGGGGGAAGCTCTCGCTAGATCTAGCGGGGAAATTTCCCCGCTAGATCTAGCGGGGAAATTTTTCCGCTAGATTTAGCGGGGAAATTTTCCGGTATATTTAGCGGGGAAGCTTTTCCGCTAAACTTAGCGGGAAATTTTTTGCTAAATTTAGCTGGGAAATTTACCCATAATGCACCGCGCGGTTACACCGACGGCGACGCCAACACCGCTCAGGCCGGAAAGGGCGCCTAAGAGCTGCGCTCTAAAAGAAAGTAGCCCCTTGGCCATACTAGCGTGGCAAAGGCAATGGTGACACAGAATGCGATGTGTTAGTGTGGAGAAACTGTACACATGTAGAGACTGGATGGCGCAAATGCTAGCACGCATAGTTTATTACGTCAGAACCAAGAGGCCACGTCTCTCCGGGATGGGGCAACTGCTCTGGAATACTATTTTGACAACTGGCCACATCTCTGTGTAGAATGAGCCCGCTAAAACAGATATTCAAAAGCTTAATTAGTAAACTTGAGATTAATCACCAAGTCTCCCACCACACTCATGCCCCGATGCCTGCTGTGGCAGATGACATTATCTGAAAGGCGATATTTTTTTAAAACAAAATACTAAAATAAATTAAATTTTTGAAGACTGACAGGCACTTATCATCTTGTTTTGAATTATTTTAATGAAATAAGTATTTTTTCATCTTGAAATATTGTCTTTAAAACAATAAAAAAATGTGTGTGCACTTTCTTTCTATTAGTTTTCCAGAACAAACTATGTATTCACACCTTGCTATTTTATGGAAGCCATACCTCTACTTGCACACATCCAACCTTCACCTGTTTTTTTTTTCTTCTTTATCTCTGTAGTGCCAGGTATCCAATAATAGGTATAAATATGCTAAATATGGCACCAGGATTTTTTCAGATGCCTTTTATATTTCCTGCAATAAATAATTTTGAAAATGGAAAATTTAAGTGTCATAAAGAAAACTGATAAAGATTCTAGAGCTTTTATTTATACCATATTGAATTCCACAGACCTTCCAGTTTACTGAGAAATGTATCTTTACTGATTTCAGTATTTCAAGCTGTCTTAATCCTTTCCACAATCTTTGCAAATAAAACTATCAATATTTACAAAAAAAAGAGTCAAATTTCGGCGTTTTACGTGCCAAACCAACAACGGGCATCTGGCACGCCCCAGCGGAGGACTGAGGATTAATTTCGACCGCCTGGGGATCTTTTGACGTGCAGCCGAAAGCTCTATTACACGGCGCCTTTACCGCAATAAGCCTCCGTCAGATTGCGGGCACCGCGGCCGGGATTCGAACCCACCACATGGGGATCCGTAGGCCGGCGCTCTCGCCCGGAGCCACCGAGGCGGCACTATCAATATTTACAAAACTAAATAAGCTACCATACATCAAAACCAAGTACATATTAATGCGAATAGCATTCTTTGGATACTTCACGCACTTTTCGTCTATGTATCTATCTATCTATCCATCTGGCTATCTAACCTCTTACGCCGCGGGTCGATAAATAAATAAAATAGACCGGCGCCGCCTGGGATTCGAACCGTTGACCCTTTGATCAGCAGGCAGACGCGCTAACCACAGAGCTATGAAGGCAGTCATTCAACGCACTCCCTAAACGGTTGTTTATTTCTTTACCATAGGACACGCTGCACAGCGCTGTCACAGCTGCCGGTGCGCGCGCGTTCCATGCACGAGGGCTCATTCCGCTCTCGTGAGGCTGAGCACGGCCGCCAGCTCACCCTCTCCCGCGCTCGGGAGAGGATGATGTAGCGGCCGTGCTCAGCCTCACGAGAGCGGAATGAGCCCTCGTGCATGGAACGCGCAGCGCACCGGTAGCTGTGACAGCGCTGTAAGCAGCGTCCTATGGTAAAGATATAAACAACCGTTCAGAGTACCGTTGGTTGAGACTAGCTGAGACGCCAGAAAGTCTGGTCGGTACCATTTTGAGTGTTTGTGCGTATGGCGCGTGCTTCTGCTCGCCTTCCTAAGTGACACAAACGCACGTGCTGGGCTGCGGAGATCGTGCGCAGGGCTGTGAAAGTGTCAACAAATTTAGAATCGCCTCAAGAGTGGGCTGGCGTATCTAGAGTGTGCCGGCCACCTGACGAACGCGCATAACTCCGCACCGTTTGATGCTATTCGCATTAACGTAGATAATCATTCCCAAAGGATGGGTTGTGCTGATTTTTTGTACCTACTAGTCAGACTGCAAAGGCAGATAGATAATGTATGTAAATTTCATTTGAATTCGACCACAAGTTATATATATATATATAAAAAATGAGTCGTGTTACAACTCCCTTAGCGCCAAATTAGTGAGCGCAGCTCTTGAGGAGGAGGGGGAAGGGTACTGAAGGGAAGGTATACCCCTCCTCCCTCCTCCAAACCTACTCATCCTGTCTGCTACTCGTCCCTCCGAGCGGCGTCGCTGTCGGCTCATGAGGGTCACGTGACCCCTGTGAGGTCACGTGACATTGACGATGAGGTCATCACGATAACGTCATCGTCCTCATGATGACGTTATCAGTGACGTCACGTGTGACGTCATCTTCATCGTCACTGATGACGTCAGCAGTGACATCACTGATGACGTCATCGGCATCATCACTGATGACGTCATCAGTGACGTCATGTGTCCCATAATGCACCGCGCAATTATGCCGACGGCGACGCCGCTCAAGCTGGAAACGGGCGCCTAAGAGCTGCGCTCTAAACAGCTCTAGAAGCAGCGTTGCCCCTTTAATCCAAAAGCCCCTTTTCTAAAAGCAAGTCTTTAGCCTAGACAAACAGCCTTGATATGTATCAAATTATGCAATTTATTTGATACCAATGAACAAGAAGATGTGGGTAGCTGTTCACACACATCCAAGTACATTGCTACGAGATTGTAAATGTGGCACAAACTCACCGCAGCACAAAGGTGAGCGACTCTCTGGGAACCTCCCTGCCCAGGAAGACCTTCATGCCCGCAAACAGGTTCTGGAACTTCTTCTGCTTCTCTTCCTCACTCTTGATGTCAACACCACCTTCACCCTCAGTCTGCAACAAAGGACGCAGATGAGGATGAGGCACTCCACTTGCGAGGGACCAAAAAGCGAGACAAAGCGATATCTATGTGTGCCCTCTCGCCCCCACGGGTCGGTACTACTGCGGTGCCACTCGCTCGCTTAGGAACACTGCCTTAGGGACCCACGGAAGTGTCCGGGGTTGGTTTGGCTCCTCCTCACCTCCGTAAAGTCGTCCAGCTGGGGCGCCTCTTCGGCCGTGTCGCCTGCAATGACTGACTTCAGTTTCTGGTTCAGGGCGGCGATTCGCTGGAACAAAAAAGGCAAGGGTGTGACCACTTGACAGCCATGACTGTATTTGCAGTTCACCATGGCCACTAAGAGGATTAGAATGGCAGGAAGGTCTTTCAGTTGTCCGGCCTATACACGTTTGCAAGTATGGCCTCAGGGAGCCACCATCTTGCTCGCTTGGTGTGTGCTTGGCGTGTCATAATCTGATTATGACGCCTTAGCAAGGCGTCGTAATCGGATTATGACGTGCCCAAGCACACCCCCAGCGAGCAAGACGGCATCGGCGCTTCATGGGCCCCGAGCACAGACGCGCAGTCAAGGCAAGACAGAAGGCAACGAGCACGTACGGCAGACTGGTGTTCAAAAGAGATGTCCTGCAGTTCTCAACGGGTAAGTGACTATAACACCTGAACTACGGAATAAGTACACTTGGCTAAGGGTAGAACTTGCTCCGACACAGCTATGGACACTATGCACGCATGCACACGGCATATAGGCTCCTTACCTATTAACTGAAAAGGCTGTTTGGTGTGTTGCTGACGTTTCCTACCTTTTTTGGCAACATGTATACGATACTACTCTCGAAACTTCAGCATGTCCCAAAGCTATGCACATGTCTAAACGAGGTAGGTCCATAAACCTGAGTTAAAATTTTCCTCTCAAAACTAATCAAATTCAAAACCTTATTTTGCAAATAAAACTAAAGGGACTCCTTGAAGAAAAAGAAAAAGCTGGTAAAGAGCAAATTGGTGTAAGATATTAACCATTAAATATTGTTTATGTTAATGAAGCACATGGAGGTGATGCACATAGACGAGAAATTTTACATAAAAACCGTCCCACTATAATCAAATAATATTTCTTAAATCTAAACTATGAAAAAAAAAATTATGACCCACGATGGAACAGTTCTTGAGCATGCCAGAGCCCATCACGTATCTCATAAAAAAGCCGTGGTTACTTTTCGAAGTTTATTGTAAAGTAGGGTTGTCATGTGAACACCCAGAGTTCCTTTTTACCCCTAAATTATCGGATGTGCATGTGCCACCACTCCCCTTTAAAAGGATGCTTTTACCCTTAAGCCTGTCACTGCCTTCCAGCAAAGCGAGAGATGCATGACCTTGCTATGTACCAATTTATTGATAGGAAAGCTTTTTGTGACTTTTCTATGAGAAAGAATGGTAGTTATCTTTTATATGAGAAAGGATTCCGGTTAGCACAAGTCGGTGGTCCCAGAGTCTCACACGTGACTAGAGAAGCATGGTTGCGTGATTCATAGTCATACGTTGCCCAGTGTAGATAAAGTATGCTGAGCTAAGGAGTAGTGTGGAAGACCCACGTCGCACTTTGCTAGTGTTGCTTCTCCACAGTGCACGAGAGAAGCGCACTAAGTGAGCTAAGAAGCCCACCTAAACAGACAGCAAACAATAAAAAAAAGTGAGATTTCGTACTAGTACTTTCAGTAATTGATACAGATCAAATCGAATAGTATGTTACATGAACTCATGATCAAAAGTTCAGAAAATGTGCATAGGCCTACATAACAACCCAGCAGTGTAGCGGGACCTGTTATTAATTAGGTTAATTTTGAGACGGAGAAAAGGTAACTTTGGTGGAACTTCGGCACAAATTTCTTACATTATGGCAAAATGTAGTAGAAAGTAGCGGGATGAGCATTTTGGTGTAGTTTGATGTAGCAATCACAGACTGCAAGAGATGCTGGGCTAAGTTGCAGTGCCTTACGCATGATGCATGCTTTGCAGTTTCAGGCATAGCATTGACCAGACTTTTGAAAGCACATACTTCTAAAGCACGTTGAAACTGGGCAGCAGTTCATTTCATTGGCATTATGCGACTCATTTTAAGCCGCAGGCTGTACGCTTTTTAGTCAACAGGAGCATGGTTGTACCATTGCTTTCAAGCAAGGTCTGAAGATAAAGTATAATGCTGAACTTATAAACGTCTATTACTTGTGAATTAAAAAGACCACATCAACATACTACAATACTTCCATACCTAATGGAGATACATACTTGAAACAAAAATTATAATTTGAAGAGAAAAAGCAGAGAAAATGGAAATTAAATTGTGACAGCTTGACCTGCAACCAATGTAGTTGCAGCAAGAAGATTGATGTAACATCAAGATAATAATAAATTCTAAAATGTTCCACATTCCAAAAAATAATAAATACAAGTGTAAAAGGTCATTACCTCTGAAGTGTCATCTTCATCATCAGCATTGGAATTGTCATCGACGACTTCATGTTGAAGCTGCATTTGGAAAATAAATAAGCAGTAATGAGAAACAGGTTTTCAGCAACAAGAATCAATAAGAGATACAATGTGCACATAAAATGCATTTAGAAATATTTGTATCAGAAGGTCAACTATGAAGCCAGATGTCGGAAGTAAATTGTACCCCCACCCCCCCCCCTCCCTTCCATTTCTTTTTCTTTTAATAGAAAAAACTCTGCCATCTGTGCTTTTTAGCAGAAGCCTGAAGTAGATTTAGAACTCATTTTATAATCATTAAAAAAATTGCAAGCAACAAACAGGTGGAAAGGGAACATGACTTGTAGGGTGGGAAAAGTAATCTTTTAATTCCCAAAGCTGCATCAGACATTCGAGCGAACAAGCTCATGCCCCAAAAGATTTTTTCCTGAACCGAACACTGCAACAGGATATGTGCCACAAACAATTCTTTAAGCCTTGTTGCATGCAAAGATTCACTGTCCAAGATGTCACGCTTCACCACTGTGGAGACCGAAGCCAATTGACCACAAGTCAGCATTCCAATCCGGACATAGCATGTTCTCTCAATTTCTAAATATTGACAAAATGTTTTAAAGAACCAAGCAGCATTTCGGAATGGGCAAACAACATGCTTTTGAGAAATTACATTTGTATGAGCAACTAGAAAAGTTTGTGGAGCCTGCATGCCACTTGAACATAGGTTGAAGGTATTGTCTCTTCTGCATCCCAGAGAACATAGCCTTCAGGGTATGCAGAGGCCCCTACCTTGGGAGGGTAGTGCAGGTTGAGTGTGTGGTACAGCTTGTAGTTGATGCAGCCCATCAGGGTAACATAGAAGTCCGCAAAGGTGACCATGATCTTGAAGTCGACATCCACGGGTTGCTGCACACAAAAAAAAGACGAGAAACCTTCATAACTTTGTCACTTTCAGCACAGTGTATTACCATGCTCAACAGTGCAGTTCTACGGTAGACATTTTGGTTATTTGAATCCCTGCGAATGTATACATACGTAATTTCCAAATTGTTGCCTGACCATAAAATTATTTTTCTGATCTGTCTGGCTAGTGCTCAAACTAAAGTTGTATATCCATAAGGCATAAAACAAACATCAACATTTTCGCACATGTTAGAATTTGCAAAAAAAAAACAAAAAACATAAGGCCCACATTGTTTTAGTCCTCAGGTTTCAGCTGCTTATTTTTTCCCTTGAATGAACGACCCCTTAGAAAAAAACCACAAAGGTATTGTTCCTAAGTTTGAGTGGACTTGAAAGGGTTAGACTTGCAGCTTACCAAGTGAATAAAAAGCTTTTTTTTAATTAGTGTACAAGCAATCAGACTTATGCTCAGCAGCAAACGGTCAATAGTACCTTTACCAGGACTACCGAAGTTTTGACATCACATGCACACAAACACAACTACTTCAACTTCGCATGGCAACAGTTGTGCATGAAGATGCACCTTCGTCGACAAATATAAACACAAAATCAAAGGATACAATAAATATGATGGACACCAGTTGACTGGAGCCCCGCTGGCCTGGTCTCTCTAGACTAGGTTAACACAGAACAGACACCACTTGCTAATGCGACGTAAAAAGCTTTTTGGCCATCCAAGCTGTACCACCTGTTTGTAAACACATTATTTTGTTGCCGGCTGACGATGTTCAAGTGTAAGAAAAGCTGCCAACAAGATGAATTTGAGATGCCTATGCCTGTTGGTAGTTTGTTTGCCTGGCTAGTCAAACAAACGACAATCATGGTCTTTGGCTGAACCCTACGAAAATGACTGGGACTGGGCCATACCCTGAAGGAGAAGTTGTGCGGCACAATCCAGGTTATGGTCTGCCCCATGATCTCAGCCTGGTAGTAGTAGCCCTTGATGGAGATGAAGACCTTCCGCAGGGCCCGGGTCTCAATCACGTAGTGCATGAACTCCACTGGGTGAGAGTCAAGTATAATCCTCGTAAGTGCCACTCTGTACCCACCAGCAGGCTGTCCCCCAAGATATTGTAGCGAACAAGCGGGCGACACCATCTACACCGTAGAGCAACGTGCACCAACGCACTGCGAACGAGGCAGGAGCCTCGCACCACGAGCGACACACACGCGACACAGAGCTCCGATGGAATACGCCGGCTGGAACCCAGGCTCGTCTCATCTGCCATAGACATTATCTCGGACTGGCCCGTTTGTAAATATCTATCTGTAAATTATGTAAATAACAAGTGTGTCAGCAAAGAATGCCTCTCGGTATGTTGACCACAAATTGGTGACCCGGACTGCCAGATACCTTGGACTACGTGCCTCCAACTCCGAGATGTCCCACCCCGATGGCCTCGGAACATCAGATGGCGATGCAGCGGCCGGGTCTGCTACCGCTCCTTCACACGCTGCCGCCATCCACCTGAAGCTGCCCGATTTTTGGACAAATGATGCAGAACTTTGGTTCCTTCACGCGGACGCCTTTTTCCGCAACAACCGCATCAATTCTCAGCGAGCCAAATTTGATCATGTCGTGACGGCCCTGCCCCAGGCGACCACATCAATCGTAAGAGATCTCCTCCGTGCTCCTCCGGAAAATCCTTACGATGGCCTTAGGGATGCGTTGATTCAGCGTACTACCGCCTCCGAGCAGAAACGGCTGCAACAGTTGCTGACCGCCGAAGAACTAGGCGACCGCAAGCCGTCCCAACTTCTTCGCCGCATGCAGCAGCTACTAGGAGATAGAGCCGACAACCTGGATAATTCACTCATCCGTGAGCTCTTTCTCCAAAGGCTTCCCAATAACGTGCGCATGATACTTACAACATCCGACACAACGTCCTTGGAAGCGTTAGCACGCATGGCGGACAAGATCATGGAGGTTGGTTCCCCAGCTATTTACGCCACCCACCAAGTGCTTCCTACGCAGCAGGCTCCACCTCTCCCCACCGACATGAAGCTTTTTGAGATCATCCATCGTCTCTCATCAAAAGTGGACCAACTATCGCTGCAGGTTGCCGAACTACGAGCGTCGACCACCTTTCGTCCCCGGTCTCGCTCCTCCAGTTTCCACCGAACCACTGGACGCAGAAGCTCTCCAAACTCAACAAACCGCATCTGCTGGTACCACCAAAAGTTCGGTGATGCGGCAAACAACTGCTCGCCACCCTGCTCTATGGAAAACGCCAGAACACCACGTTAAAGACGGCCAACGTGGTGATCCCCGAAAAGAGCCGTCTTTTCTTCATCACTGACAGGACCACCAAAATTCGATACCTCGTGGACACAGGCGCGGAAATCTGCGTTTATCCTTCAACTCCGGAGGACCGCCGACACCGTCAGCCTTTGACATCTCTAGCAGCGGCCAATGGCTCAGCTATTAACACCTATGGTGAGAAATCCATCACTCTCGATCTCGGATTAAGACGGACTTTCCGTTGGATATTCATAGTCGCGGATGTCAAGTACCCTATCCTTGGCGCGGACTTCTTACAGTTTTTCAACCTAACCGTAGACATGCGTCAGTACCAGCTTCGCGATGGTGAGACGCATCTACACGTCCAGGGAATAGAGGTCCGAGACCAAAAGCTTCAACTTCACCAGCCATGTCCTCCAGCCTCGACACAATGGGAAGCACTTCTCTATCACTTCCCGAGACTAACACGACCATCGTTCCATGCCGCATCCACGCAGCACACCATTACCCACTCCATCGAAACTACCGGACCACCCGTCTTCGCTCGACCCCGGCGACTAGCTCCCGAGAAGCTAAAAATCGCAAAGAACGAGTTCGAACACATGATCGAGCTTGGTATTGTCCGGCCTTCATCGAGCAGCTGGTCGTCCCCCTTACACATGGTCCAAAAGAAAACTGGAGATTGGAGGCCTTGCGGCGACTACCGTGCACTAAACAAAGTCACGGTACCAGACCGGTATCCCATCCCACATATTCAGGATTTCTCCGGGGCCATTGCAGGGGCGGCTATCTTCACCAAGCTAGATCTCGTGAAGGCCTACCATCACATCCCAATTGCACCAGAAGACATTCCTAAAACAGCGATTGTAACACCTTTTGGATTGTTTGAATATGTGCGGATGCCATTCGGCCTCAGAAACGCCGCTCAAACATTCCAGCGTTTTATGGACCAAGTGCTGCGAAACCTTCCATTCTGTTTCGCATATTTGGATGACATTTTGGTGTTTAGCAAGACATCTGAAGAGCACCAATGTCACCTTCGAACGATCTTCGAACGTCTAGACGAATTCGGTGTCACCATCAATGTGCAAAAATGCACATTCGGCGTGTCCGAACTGGACTTTCTAGGACACCACCTCAACAAGGACGGCATTCAACCTCTGTCGTCGAAAGTCCAAGCGATCCAGGATTTTCCACGACCAACCAATGTGCGACAACTCAGAGAATTCCTGGGACTTATCAATTTCTACCGTCGCTTTCTCCCAGGATGCGCTGCTGTACTTCGCCCACTGAATGCTTTCCTCGCGGGAGTCAAGGCGAAGACTTCACCCTTAGCCTGGAACCCCGCAGCCGAGGAAGCCTTCGTCAGAATCAAGAACCAGTTAGCCAACGTGGTACTCCTGACGCATCCCAGATCGGACGCTCAAACTTCCATCATGGTCGATGCCTCGGACACAGCGATCGGCGCAGTTTGTCAGCAGTTGATTGATGGATGCTGGTGCCCCATCGCATTCTACTCGAAATCACTGTCCCCTACAGAAGTGAAGTACAGTACCTTTGGACGTGAGTTACTTGCCACCTACTCCGCTGTCAAGCACTTTCGTCACTTTCTGGAAGGGAGACAATTCTTCATACTCACAGATCACAAGCCGCTGACGTACGCCATTGCCTCTCGCAGTGCGGCGCACTCCCCGAGAGAAATTCGTCAGCTGGCATTCATATCAGAATTCACAACGGACATCAGGTTCATCAAAGGACAAGAAAACATTGTAGCCGATACTCTTTCCCGCGTTCACATCGATGCGTCTTTCATAGAACACCCACCTCTGGACTACTCGGCCCTCTCAGCTTCCCAGAAAAATGACTCTGAACTCCAGACGCTGCTCAGCTCCTCCTCCTGCTCACTGGAGCTCCAGGAAGTCCAGACAGACTTATCTTCGCCAACACTGGTATGCGACGTTTCAACCGGTCAGCCACGTCCTTACCTCACTAGAGATTTTCGACGCCAAGCCTTCAACATACTTCATTCCCTGGCACACCCTGGTATCAAGTCAACACAAAGACTTGTTTCATCTCGGTATGTATGGCCTGGCATGAACTCCGACGTCCGACGCTGGACACGTGCCTGCATCAACTGCCAGAGAACCAAAGTCCATCGCCATACTGTCTCACCATCTGCGACATTTCAGCTTCCCCACGGACGATTCAGCCACCTCCACATGGACATCGTTGGCCCCCTTCCACCATCTCAAGGTTATCGGTACATCTTCACCGTCATCGATCGCTTCACCAGATGGCCTGAGGCGGTACCCTAACTGATATCACTGCTGAAGCCGTTGCACACGCATTCCTCACTTCGTGGGTTGCAAGATTCGGAATTCCTACCACTGTAACCACAGACCGCGGAAGACAGTTCCAATCCAACCTGTTCGCAACGCTATCAAAACTGCTTAGTTTCCATCACATCTCAACGACGTCATACCATCCGAGCGCGAATGGACTCGTCGAGAGATTTCATCGGCAGCTCAAAACAGCTATCACTGCCACGACGCCATCCGCATGGAGTGAATATCTTCCGCTCGCCATGCTGGGAATCCGAGCTGCGCTCAAGATCGACCTTGGATGCAGCGCAGCAGAGCTGGTTTACGGCACCCCGCTCCGCCTACCAAGCGACTTCTTCTGTGCTTCACCATCCAGCTCTCTGCCTGACCCTCTCGACTACGTGGAAAGGCTCCGCTCCCACATGGCCACCCTCCGTCCTTCACCCACACGTCGAACCCGGCAACAAAAACTCTTTGTGAGCCCCGACCTCTCCACCGCCACGCATGTCTTCGTGCGACACGATGCTGCGCGACGCTGCCTACAACCAGCATACGATGGTCCGTACAAGGTCCTGGGAAGAGCTGAAAAGCACTTTACCCTGGCCTACCCGAACCGCGAAGACCATGTCTCAATCGACCGACTAAAGCCTGCGTATATCCTGAGCTCGGACGACACGGACAACCTCACAACGTGCACTGCGAATGTGGGATGCTCTGCCACGATGGACATCACGCATCCCACTCAACCCGATCCAAGCCCGTCCCCGCAACGTCCGCTTCACTCTCCAAAACACTACCAACTAGCGCGCAAACAGCGTCTTTCACCGCTATTCCGCTAGGGGGAGCCCATGTAGCGAACAAGCGGGCGACACCATCTACACCGTAGAGCAACGTGCACCAACGCACGCACTGCGAACGAGGCAGGAGCCTCGCACCACGAGCGACACACACGCGACACAGAGCTCCGATGGAATACGCCGGCTGGAACCCAGGCTCGTCTCATCTGCCATAGACATTATCTCGGACTGGCCCGTTTGTAAATATCTATCTGTAAATTATGTAAATAACAAGTGTGTCAGCAAAGAATGC